>VMDO01003098.1:0-58196 GCA_007922755.1 Pedetes capensis
TTTGGGTAAATTCCCAATAGTGTTATAGCTGGGTCATATGGTAGATCTATTTTTAGTTTTTTGAGGTACCTCCATATTGATTTCCATAGTGGTTGCACCAACTTACAGCTCCACCAACAATGTAAAAGTGTTCCCTTTTCCCCGCAACCTCGCCAGCATTTGTTGTTGTTTGTTTTATTGATCTTGGCCATTCTTACTGGTGAAATCTCAGCGTTGTTTTGATTTGCATTTCCCTAATGGCTAGGGATATTAAGCATTTTTTCATGTGTTTCATGGCTTTACAGACCTCTTCACTTGAGAACTGTCTACTCAGTTCCTTTGCCCATTTGTGTATTGGGTTATTTGTTTTTTGGGGAGTTTTTCCTTGAGTTCTTTATAAAATCTAGTAATTAGACCTTTATCCTTTATCTGATGTATAAAATGTGAAGATTTTTTTCCCATTCTGTGGTGGTTTCCTTGACTCTGTTAATTGTTTCTTTTCTGTGCAGAAGCTTTTTAATTTTGTGTAATCCCATTTATCTATTCTTGCTGCAATTTCTTGAGCAATTGGAGTCCTATTAAGGAAATACTTTCATATGCCTGTATGATGGACTGTATTGCCTATCTTGCCTTCTATAAGTTTTAAAGTTTCTGGTTTTATGTTGAAATCTTTTACCCATTTTGAGTTAACTCTCATGTATATTGAGAGATGTGGGTCAGCTTTCATTTTTCTGCATGTGGATGACCATGTTTCCCAGCACCACTTGTTGAAAAGGCTGTCCTTTTTCCAGTTTACTTGCTTTGCTCCATTGTTGAAAATCAGGTGGCAATAGGTGTGTTGAGGTATTTCTGGGTCTTCTATTCTGTTCCAGATGTCTTCGGGCCCATTTTTGTGCCAGTACCAAGCTGTTTTTGCAACCACTGCCCTGTAGTATAGCTTGAAGTCAGGGATCCTGATTCCACCTGCATTAAATTTGCAGCTTAAGAGTGTTTTGGCTATACATGATCTTTTTTAGTTCCATATGAATTTTTTCATCATTTTTTCTATTTTTGTAAAGTAAGTCAGTGGAATTTTAATGGGTATTGCATTAAATCTATAGATTGTTTTTGGTAGGATAGCCATTTTTAGTATATTAATTCTCCCTATCCAGGAGCAGGGGAGGTCTTTCCATTTTTTAGCATCCTCTGCTATTTCTTTCTTTAATGTTTTGAAATTTTCCTTGTAGAGATCTGAAGGGTCTTTGGTTCGATTGATTCCAAGGTATTTAATTTTCTGGTGGACTGTCATGAATGGTATTTTTCCTGAAATTTCCTTCTCTTTCTGTTTGGAATTGGTATAAAGAAAAGCTATTGATTTTTGTGTGTTAATTTTGTAGCCTGCAACTTTGCTGAAGGAGTTAATTAGTTCTAGCAGTTTTCTGGCTGAGGTTTTGGGGTCTTTCAGGTATAAGATCATATCATCTGCAAATAGGGATAATATGACCTCTTCTTTGCCAATCTGTATCCCTTTGATTTCTTTCTCTTGTCTGATTGCCCTGGCCAGGACTTCAATTACTATGTTGAATAGAATAGGAGAGAGAGAACATCCTTACCTTGTTCCAGATCTAAGAGGAAATGTTTTCAGTTTTTCTCCATTTAATATAATGTTGGCTGTAGGTTTGTCATGAATGGCTTTTATGAAATTAAGGTATTTGCCTGTTATACCTATCTTCTCCAGTGTTTTTATCATGAAAAGGTGTTGCACTTTGTCAAAGGCCTTTTCAGCATCAATTGAGATGATCATGTGGTTTTTGTTTGCCAGTTTCTTGATATCCTAGATTACATTAATTGATTTCCATATGTTATATCAACCTTGCATCTGTGGTATAAATCCCACTTGGTCATGGTGAATAATCTTTTTCATATGCTGCTGTATTCTGTTTGCCAGAATTTTTAAAATATTTTTGTATCTAGATTCATAAAGGAGAAGGGTCTATAATTCTCTATCTTAGATGAATCTTTTCCTGGTTTAGGTATCAGGGTGATGGTAGCTTCATAAAATGAATTTGGGAATATTCCCTCCTTTTCTATTTTTTTGGAATAATTTGGAATAATATCTTCTTTCAAAGTTTGGTAAAATTCTGCTGTGAATCCATCAGGACCTGGGCTCTTCTTTGTTGAGAGATTTTTAATTACCTTTTCTATTTCTGTATATGTAATAGTGAAAGATTCCATAGGGAAAATATTAAACGATGTAGGAAACAGCAAAAGAAGATGGAAGGAATACACAGAGTCATTATACAAAAAATAATTGATAGATGTCCAACCTTTTCAAGAGGTTGCATATGAAGAGGAACCAATGGTATTGAAGGAGGACGTGGAAGCTGCCTTGAAAGAACTGGTGAAACACAAGGCTCCAGGAATTGATGGGATACCAATACAGATGTTTCAACAAACAGATGCAGCACTGGAGGTGCAAACATGCTTATGCCAACAGATTTGGAAAACAACTACCTGGCCGACTGACTGGAAGAGATCCATATTTGTGCTTATTCAAAAAAAAGGGGGGGATCTAATTGAATCTGCAAACTATCGGACTATCATTAATTTCACACACAAACAAAATTTTACTAAATATCATTCAAAAGCAGCTGCAGCAGTATATAGACAGGGAAGTACCAGAAAATCAAGCCAGATTCAGAAGAGGGCAGGGAACCAGGGACATCATTGTTGATGTCAGGTGGATATTAGCTGAAAGTAGAGAATATCAGAAAGATGTCTATCTATGTTTTATTGACTATGTAAAGGCATTTGATTGTGTGCTCATAACAAATTATGGATAACACTTTGAAAAATCAGAATAGCAGAGCACCTAATTGTACTCATGAGGAATCTGTACATGAACCAGGAGGCAGTTGTTCAAATAGCACAAGGAAACACTGCCTGGTTTAAAGTTGAGAAAGGTGTGTTTCAGGGCTGTATACTTTCACCATCTCTCTTCAACTTTTATGCTGAGCAAATAAACAGAGACGCTGGACTTTATGAGGAAGAATGTGGCATCAAGATTGGAGGAAGACTCCTTAACAACCTGTATTATGCAGATGATACAACTCTGCTTGCTGAGAGTGAAGAGGATTTTAAACATTTACTGATAAACAGCAAAAAACAGCCTTCAGTATGGATTGTAACTGAATGTTAACAAAACAAAAATACTTATGAGTGGATCAGTATGCAGCTTCACAATAAATGGAGAAAAGATTGAGATTGTCCATGATTTTGCTTTACTTGGCTCTACAGTCAACACCTATGGAAGCAGCAGTCAAGAAATCAAAAGACACATTGTTTCAGGAAAAGCTGTGGCAAAAGATCTCTTTAGAGTATTGAAGAGCAAAGATGTTACATTGAAGATGAAGTTGTGCCTGACTCCTGCCATGGTATTTCCAGTAGCGTCATATGGTTGCAAAAGCTGGACATTGAACAAGGGAGACAGTAGAAGCATTGATGCTTTTGAATTATGGTGCTGGAGAGGTCTATTGAATGTACCATGGACTGCCAAAAGAACCAACAGATCTGTCCTAGAAGAAGTGCAACCAGAGTTGCTCCTTGGAAGCAAGAATAGCCAGACTGCATCTTACATATTTTGGACATGTAGTCAGGAGAGATCAATCTCTGGAGAAAGACATCATGTTTGGGAGAGTGGCAGGTCAATGAAAAAAAAAGGAAAACCCTCCACCAGATGGATTGACACAGTGCCTGCCACAATGGGCTTAAACATAAATAAGATTGTGTGCCTGGCACAGAATTGGGAAGTGTTTTGATGTGCTGTACATAGGGTCACTATGAGTGGGACTCAATGGCACCTAACAGCAACAACATCATCTAAAGGAATTGTTGTTTGTTGTTAGGTGCCATAGAGTTGAATCCAACTCCCCTCATAGGGTCTTCAATGGCCGATTGTATCAGGATTGCTTTTGGAGTGGGCTCCCATGTCTTTCTCCCATTTTTGTGGTGGTGGGGATCGAACCCAGGGCCTCCAAAAGCACAGAACAACACCCTACAAACTGAGCTAAACTCTAGCTAAAGGAATAGCAGGGAATAATAAGTGAATAAAGAAGTTTTAAATTAAAAAGAATTGAGATGTATTTAAAAATAGATACTGAAGTGAAAACAGGTTCAAAAGCAGCAAACATATGATGCTCTCATTTCTGTTATTTTTAATGTGGAAACATGAAAAGAAGAGACTGTGGAGGATTATCAATTGGTGTCTCCTAGAAGATGCACTATAGGTGGTCTTAGTTTTATGGGGTTCATCTGTGATTTGTGAGTTCCTTATAATAAAGATGGAAACTTGTTACAACAGGAAAGAAGTTGATTGCAAATAAAAACACTATCACCATCTGAATTCACTTTTACAAAACGATGTCCCCTGAAATAAGGCCAGCTTGTCTATGAGTTTAGAAAGATTGATGTAAATGCAGAGTAAAATAAGGACACTTCCAAAACAAGTTCCTTAAAAGATAGAAATTTGTTAAGTCATTTATGCCATTTGACTAGATTTTTCCTTTTTCAGCTTTTTGGTGGTCATTAGGGACTCAGCCTAAATTACAGAATGTTTTCAGAGAAATGCTCTTTTTTCGTTTTATAATGAGATTTTAAAAATAATTTGTAATTAGGACATTGCATGCAAACAGCAGATGACTTTAATTTTTTTCTTAAGAAGGTAGAATATTTTTGTTTACATAATTACTTGCATTAGTAAAATCTATTTTCACAGGAAACACAAAAATAAAGTTCAGTCTGTCCTATGTACAAATATAGTATTTGCATGTCATTGTTATCCACAAACAGGCTGACCTCCCCTGGAATAAGATTCCCTCTGCCCCTCTTTGAACTGGAGCACCCGAATTTTCCTGCCTTTGGATTCCAACTGAACATTGACTCTTCTTGGGTCTCCAGTCTACACGTCTTTGATGGAAACTGCAACATTGGTTCTCCTGGGTCTCCAGCTTGCTGACTCGCATTGCAGATCTTAGGACTTCTCAGCCTCCATAACCACGTGAGCCAATTCCTTATAATAAATCTCTTTAGAAATGTGTGTGTGTGCATGCACGCGTGCACGCACGCATGCATGTGTGCGTGTATCCTATTGGTTCTCTGGAGAACCCTGATATATAGTGGATTCAAGGAAATATGATCCCAGAGGAACTGAAAACCCCAGATCAGCCTATTTTCCAACTCTTAAAAGTGGATTTTCTTGATAACAATATATCAGGACTGGGAAATGCTTTAGACATGCACTCTAATACTTTAACATTAATTAAGAAATTTATCTATGCCAGCTTTTCTTATTTGATTCACATATTCTTAAATGAACCTTCAGTTAGTCATATTAAAGCCAGCTAGTGTTTGTTTTCTTTCATCTGGTGTATATGGACATATGTGAATTGTATACAAAGGTTTGCTTATAAATAAGTGGATTTGGTGGACTATGTGGAGCGAATGACTTGTAATCCATACTCTTCCAGTGGTCGTGTACTCACAAACATGGTGAATAGTGAATGTGTTCTTGCAGGTGAGCTATAGATAATGGCCAAGCAGCAATTGGGATATGTGTACCAGGCCTGGGAATTGATTTTGCTCAATTCAAATGCAATTGATACAGGAAGGGTTTTAATAAAATCAGAATGTATTGGCACTCCTGGGATTGGAGTAGGGGAACTTAAGGATATTATCAAAAGGAATTAATCTTATCATTCATGAGGGAAATCAAAGACATTGGATAATATCTGGGAAATAGGTAATTTTTTGATGAGGAGATTAAGAGCTGAGCTTAAAATTTCAGGAAAAGGAAAAATTTAGTGATAAAGTCTACAGAGAATGCATGTAGACAGTGGAGACATAGGCAAGTAAATGGGCAGTGAAAGAATTAAAAATCTTAGCAATACTTTCATATACATGGCCTCATTTGATAGGAGATCTCCCTGATGTGACAGTAATGGTCCTATTTTGCAAATAGGAAATGGAAGGAGCTTGAAGTCTCCAGTAATTTAAGGATCTAAGACTCTAGATCACAGCAGAACACCATGTTTCTCATACATTCAGTTTGTCCTGGCTATTCTTATTGTGTTCACTACCTTCTACACAATTTCAAGACAATAGTAATTGGGTTTTCCCAATAGAAATTAATTATCATGTCACCCATGGGGTAGACTTGTTCGCTCTCTTTGTCCCTCTGAGATATTCCTTGTCTACACAGTAAGCTTCTTCTGGATCTCTGCAGCCCATGAAGGCCCAGTGTGAGCAGGAAGTATCTAGGCAGGGAACTGAGGGGTCCCCATCTTTGAGACACTCCTGCCGAACCTTTAGCTGAACGGGTCATATAAAGGACTGCTTGAAGGGTTAAGCCAAAGCTTGCAAACAAAAGCCAAGTCACACAGAATCATTGGGTATAAAAGGCAAGTTCTTCAAAAATTTGAATCTGGAGGTCTTTAGGTCCATACACGTGGCTTCCTGACATTTGAGATATTTCTGGGGCCCCTGAAGGCATTTGAATCTATAGCTGCAGAAGTGGGTCTTTACCACCAAGACCCTGCAGTTATTCCAAAGCTGCCACCAAATAGGAAGTTTAGAGAGATGGGGCAGAATCAAACATCAGACTCCTCATCTAGGGATTCAGGTGTCATAAATTTCACTATGGCTAAGATTTCATGGCTCGCTTTTCTGTGAGGGGGGATTTCACACCTGAGGAAGCATCTGAGGCGTTCAGAGAGTGCCCTGCTTGGATCTCTTGTTCCCTATCTTCTCTTTTGCTCCATTTAACCCTTTCCCAGCCAATATCCCATTCCCTAATCTTTTCTCTGGCCTTTTCACACCTCTCTAAAGAAATAGCCAAGTAAATTGCATAGTCCCAGCAGGCACTGCGTGCTGGGATAATAATAGTTAGCACAGATAGGATACTACATGCCAGTCACTGTGTGCTAAGTGCTTTAGGGCTTTATGTGATGCTCAATAGAAATATTCATCCTATTTTATATGTGAAGAAGGTGAAGCTCCAGGCATGGAATAACATGCTGGTGCCATAAGGCTATGGAATTCCAATCAAGACCTCTTGACCCAGGCTCCTGGCCACAGCATTACCTCTTCTGTTTTCTCCCCCAACCACAGCTGTCTTCAGCTCTAAAGAGGAGAGAGCTAGGCTCTGGCTCAGGCTATGGAGGTCTGCTCCAAGGAAAGAAGGATTGGGGAAGAAGAGAGGCAGAGCAGAGGGGAGGCCAGAGTCTTTCTTTCTTCCAGCTGCCCCCTTGACACCTCCTCTGCAAAACCAAACATCTAATGGCATAGAAATTCATATGCTTCCCATTAACAAAACTTTGACTTTATTGGTTACAAATTAATATCCTAGTCTTGAAAGCATTGTCCCAACTTTTCCCCAGATCATATTAGGAAATATTCCATAATACAAGGACCCAACTACCTTTACTAACAAAGCATATGTGGAAAGGAAAGCCAAAGACAGGAAAGAGGCTCAATGTTCCCATTTCATAGTTTAAATGTATGGCAAAATTTTATTGTACTTTGATGCCTTTCTAACATTATATCTTTACAACTCTACATAAAAAGGGAAAAAGACTCCTAGAAAATATGTACTGATATAGAATCCTAGGAATCTGGAAATACCCAGAGATCTCCAACCTAGCTCCACTCTTGTGCATTATAAGAGGCTTGTGATGGAGGTAGATGGACAGCTGTGTGGGTTACCAGAGAGAGGCGTGCTAAGTGACATTGGCCTCCTGTGCACTCAGTCATGAATGCGATGGCAATTAAAGTGGCTTATAAAAGTTGAGTAATGAAATAAGAAAAATAAACAAGGCATACATTCATGCATTTATAATGTATTCAGGGTAGAAATCCATTCAACACTAATTGCTGACCAAATTAACAGACTAACTGAATTGCCCAGAAATTGTTACTTAGTTGTGGATAACATAATGCAGTGTATTAAATACAAACTACTGCTGACCCTAGAGGCACTTTTATTTAAGAAGAGGGAGAAATTATGCCTTAAAGCATTCGTTGTTTAAGCTTTCTGCCATCTGTTTGGGTGAAAGACTGTATAAAGGCCGGTAATCACCACTATCACTAATTATCTGCCTCTAAAAATCTTTTTCAGTTTACCATTAGCATTAAATTTGAAGCAAGAAACAAGCTTATTAAATCCTAGAGTAGATTTTTATTCTCCATAGAGACACAGTTTACAAAACACTTTGGTATTCTAATGTGGACTCTAAGACCGAAAATACAGTATCCAAGCCAACTGAGGAGTCTCTGTGCCTGGCTCTACAAGCCCATTCTGTGACTCCTGGAAGGCTGCATAGTCTGGAGTCGGTTTGAGTCTAGGTAGTCTATTGGGCAGACCCTAGTACCTGCTGGAGATGTCTAACAGGTAGGCTTAAGGAAAATTGACTCTAGCTAGTATGGAGGGCAAAAGCCTTTGCAAGTCTGAGATTTAGTGATTATGGACAATGAAAGAAAAAAGCTCTTATGTTTAATAAATAGTGAATAAAACACTCATCCACTTATTCTACACCATTCACACAAATGTTTCAAACAGTCTTGGGCTTTAAGAAGAAGCCTGATAAATATTGTGTTGTTTATAATTATAATAAAACAACTCCAGGCTTCTGAGTTTGATTTTTTGATTAGGTTGTTTTTAGTGATCTACTAACTTTAAAAAAATTGAGATACCAGAGCCTATCTTTCTCACTGTCTTACTAAGAAAACTCTTAGTCCAATTGTATATGCTTACATTGTTTTATTTCATGCCTTGACTTTCTTTTTAGTACCCTGCAAAATAAAACTGACCTGCTACTTGACCCAAGAGCCTAGGACTTACCCAGGAACCAAAGACATGTTCTAGAAAATTTTCCAGAAAAACATGGCAGCTAGAAAGTTTAAATGCCTCAGCCTAGCGTTTAATGCCCTTGATAATTAGATTCCAGTCTACATTTCCAGCCTCATTACATAATTATCTTCACATGACCTTGAGCTATAATAAATTGACTATATAATGATCCCTGAAACTCACAGTCTAATTTACCTACAAAATTTATTGAATACATAAAATATCTTTGTTCTTTACCTTTGTTCATGTCATTTCATCTTCCAGTAGTTAATTTCTTCCAAACTCTCCCTCCACTTAAATGCTGTGTGGTAACTATGTTTTGGGAAATGTGTCTTCTCAAATTCCCTTCCTGGGAACTGCCACCATCCGTCCCACCCCATCAGGGGTGCTAAAGGAATGGATGTAGATGATTATGTTTTTATCATATGTTCCCACTCCTCTCAGCGGGATGAATCATTTTGGGTGCACAGCTGACTCAGACTGGACCAATCAAATTGTTCTCTGGGAATCTGGATGCAACAGGCTCCATTCAGTATGGAAAGCTATGTAAAAGCTCATCTAGGTCTGCTCTTGAGTCACTATCATGTCAAACCAAAGTCATGTGCAAAATAATATTATAGAAGATCATACGCCAAGAGTTAGCAAAGAAAGTTTGCAGAACAGAAGACTACATACTTGCAAGATCATGTTCAGGAAAAGGATTGTACAGGCACTGAAAAGCAATTGTATTCCTTGGCAGCTCCCCAGTTTATAGCTTCGTTTGCAGGTATGTGTGATTTACACGAGAGCTCTACATTCTAAAAATGAAGGTCTCTTTCAAGTGGAATGAATTTGAGTGGGTTTCTGTCTCTTACAACCATTAAGTTTTGCTTTTAAAAGTATTCCCATTCAGCTGACAAGTCTTCCATAATACTTTTCTGAATTTGTCTCAGTTGGGATGATACTTGCCATTATGTACCTTGGCATTGCCTACCTACTTTCTTATACTCACTGTCTTCTAGTCACTGTCCCACAGAGAGGCTTGGACTGGTGTTAGAGCTAGGTTCTTCTTCTTGGCAGTGATAAATTATATGTGTATGAATACAAAGGTTTAGAATTCTGAAGGCTTTGATCATATTCTCTGAATTTTATTAAATAATATTTTTAAGCAAAATATTTTCTTTTGGTAAAATGCACATAACATAAAAATTACCGTTTCAATGATTTCTAAATGTATGGTTATTATGGTCAAGCAACTAACACCCCATCCATCTCCAGAATTCTTTTCCTCCTGCAAAACTTACATTCTAAAACCATGAAACAGTAACACCTCTTTTCTTCTCCTCAAGCCCCATATAACCACATACTTTCTACCCCTATAAATTTTACTACACTAAGTACCTAATGGGGCTCAGGTTTAGCTCAGTTGGTAGAATGCTTGCTCTGCATGCTCTGAGGCCCTGAGTTCAATTCCCAGCACTGCAAAAATGGGAGGAGGACCTTGCAGCCCACTCCAGAAACAATCAGCCATTGAAAACCCTATGAATAGCAGAGAGGCACAGACAGGGTGTTGGGCATGCCAGTGTCATGGAGTGTTTCATTCTGTTGTACATAGGGTTGCTATGGATCCAACTCAATCACATCTAACAAGTGGAATCACAATATCGGTCCTTTTGAAACTAGCTTATTTCATTTAGAACAATATCTTCAAGATTCATCCCTGTTGCAGCATGTCAGAATTTCCTTCCATTTACTACTGGGTAATATTCCATGTTTAATCATATTTTTGCTTGTTCATTCATTCACAATGGACACTTGGATTGCTTCCATGTTTATTCTGTTGAAAGTAATGATTCTATGAACTTGGGTATACAAACTTCTTTTAAGACTCTGCTTTCAGTTCTTTAGAGGATATCCTCAGAAATTAAATTGCTGGGTCATATGGTAGTTCTGTTTTTAATATTTTAAGGTACTGCCATACTATTTCCTATGGTTGTTGTTGTTGTTGTTAGGTGCTGTCGAGTTGGTATCCGACTCATAGCGACCCTCTGTACAACAGGGGAAACACTATTGTCAGTGCTTCTCTGTTGTTCATAGGGTTTTCAATGCAGGTTGATTTTTGGGAGGGGGTTGCCAGGTCCTTGTCGCAAGCCTACAGCATCTGGTGTTCCCAGGCGGTCTCCCATCCAGGTACTAACCAGGCCCAACCCTGCTTAGCTTCTGAGATCTGACGGGATCGGATGCCACAGGGCTACAGCTGCAGGCATTTCCTATGGTAGCAGTAGCATTTTCCTTTCCTATCAACAGGGCACAAGGGTCCCATATCCTCTCTGACAATTGTTATTTTCCGTTTTTTTGTTTTTTGTTTTTGTTTTTTGTTTTATTTACAGTTGTTATTGTTGTTGTTAGGTGCCGTCGAGTCGAGTCCGACTCATAGCGACTCTATGAACAGCAGATGGAAACACTTGCCGATTCTGTGCCAGGCAAACCATCTTATTTATGTTTAAGCCCATTGTTGCAGACACTGTGTCAATCCATCTGGTGGAGGGTCTTCCTCTTTTGCGTTGACCTGCCACTCTCCCAAACATGATGTCCTTCTCCAGGGACTGATCTCTCCTGACCATGTGTCCGAAATATGTAAGATGCAGTCTGACCATTCTTGCTTCCAAGGAGCACTCCAGTTGCACTTCTTCTAGGACAGATTTGTTGGTTCTTTTGGTAGTCCATGGTATATTCAATAGACGTCTCCAGCACCACAATTCAAAAGCATCGATTCTTTTTCTGTCTTTCTTGTTCAATGTCCAGCTTTCACAATCATATGATGCCACTGAAAATACCATGGCATGAGTCAGGCGCACCTTCGTCTTCAATGTGACATCTTTACTTTTCAATACTCTAAAGAGATTTTTTGCCACAGCTTTTCCTAGAGCAATGCGTCTTTTGATTTCTTGACTGCTGCTTCCATGGGTGTTGATTATAGAACCAAGCCAAGCAAAATCTTGGACAACCTCAATCTTTTCTCCATTTATTGTGAAGTTTCGTGCTGACCCAGTCGTAAGGATTTTTGTTTTGTTGATGTTTATTTGTAACCCACATTGAAGGCTGTGATCTTTGATCTTCATCAGTAAATGTTTTAAATCCTCTTCACTTTCAGCAAGCAGAGTTGTATCATCTGCATAACGCAGGTTGTTAATGAGTCTTCCTCCAATCTTGATGCCGCATTCTTCCTCATAAAGTCCAGCTTCTCGGATTATTTGCTCTGCGTATAAATTGAAGAGATAGGGTGAAACCACCCTAATGGCAGTGAGGCAATATGTATCTGTGGTCATGATTTGCATTTCCCTAAAGATTAGTGATACTGAGTATCTTTTCATATACATATTAGCTATTTTATGTCTTAATGTGGAGAAATGTCTATACAAGTCCTCTGCCCTTTTTGAATCACGTTCTTTTTTGTTGTTGAATTTCACAAGTTCTCCATATATTCTTTGGTAGAAGGATGTAGCAAACCACTCCCAAAGAAATCCCAAAAAAATCAGGCAATGAAAACCCTATAAGGGTCCCCATGAGTCGGACCCAACTCAAGGGCACCTAACAACAACAACAACAATTGTTGTAATATTCAGTATATATGGTTGTTGCTGTTGTTAGGTGCCCTTGAGTTGGGTCCAACTCATAGTGACCTTCATAGAGTTTTCAATGGCTGATTGTTTTGAGATTGCTTTGGGAGTGGATTGCCGCATCCTTCTCCTGTTTTTATGGTACTGGGGATCCAACTCAGTACCTCAGAGATTACAGAGCAGCACTCTACCAACTGAGCTAAACTCTACCCCATTACAACAATATGATTTGCAAATATTTTTTTCCATTCTGTGAGCTGCCTTTTACTTTATTTACTTTATTGAGAGTATCTTTTGATACACAAAAGTTTTAAATTTTCATAAAGTCCAGTTTGTCTACTTTTTCTTTTGTTACCTATCTTGGTATTATAGCCAAGAATGTATTGCCAAATGAACGTTGTTAAGCTTTTGTCCTGATTTGTTCTAAGAGTTGTTTTTGTTTGTTTGTTTTGCCTTGTGCATGGTAGGCTACAGCTTTATCCCTGAGCTACACCCTCAGTGCCCTTCTAAGAGTTAGTTTACTCACATTCTTCTCTTGATTTGTTTTTAGAGTTTTATTTCCCCAGGTAAAGTCTGCAGCCTAAAGAGGTCCTGGGTAAAATACACACAAATCCATTGGTAAAACCCAATGGTAATTTGTGTGTGTGTGTGTGTGTGTGTGTGTGCACCTACCCAAGCATATGTGTTAGCCTATCACTTGCTGCTAGAAATGGAAAAGCTTTTAATAGCAGCACAGGAAAATATAGGTATATTAGATTGGATAGGGTAACTGCTATATAAATATAGGTATATTAGATAGGATAGGATAAGGTAACTGCTAAACAAGTGAACTCAAAAAAATACAGTGGTTCAAACAATAAAAGAAATGTATTTCTTGGCTTAACATCCAAAATGAATAGTAGACTATCCTCAACGTGGTGATTCAGGGACACACGCCTCTTCCTTCTTGTGCCATCTGTGACAAATGGCTTCGGAAGCTGACTTGTCCTTTTGCACCAACCTGGTGGAAGAGGACAGAGAGAACAGTCAAACTGCTTAACTGCCTTGTTTTGAAAGTGACACAGACAGCTTCTACTTTGAAGTCTTTGACAATAGCTCATTATCTGGTGTTATGTTTTTGGGTATGAAGTGTCCCCACAAGAGGCTCATGGGTTAAAAGCTTGGCTCCCAGCTGGTGAATCCGATCATTGAGAGCTGATTGGATCCTGAGAGCTCTGACTTAATCAATGGGTTAATCGACTGATGAATTCATAATTTGATGGCATTATTAGGAGGGGGTGGGAACTTACAGAGGTTCAGAGAGGCCTAGTTGGAGGAAGGAGGGCACTGGAAGTGTGTTCTTATGAGCTATGTCTTGTCCTGCCCGCCCCCACCCCATTCCTGGCTGCAATGCAGTTAGTAGCTGTGTTCTGCCATGTGCTCCCTGCAGTGATGATTCTGCCTTGCCTCAGCCCCAAAGCAATGGACACAACTGAACATGGAATGAAAACTCTACAACCAGGAGCCAAAATAAATCTTTCCCTTTCTAAGTTATTTTTCTCAGGTATTTGTCATAGAGATGAAAATCTGACAAACCTACCTGGCCATTCCTAGATGCAAGACAGCCAGGAAAGGTAGTCTCTGATAGCACAACTCTTTTCCAGTAACTGCTCTGTCCCAGCATGGGGCAGTATGGTAGCTACCAGCCATGTGGGACTGTTGAGCACTTGGAACATGGCTGGTCCAAACTGACTGGTACTGTAGTGTTAAATGCTCAACAGAATTTGAAAATTTACCATAAAAATAAGAATGCAAATATCTCACTGATCATTTTCACATTGATTGCGTGCTGAAAAGGCAATATTTGGGTTATATTAAGCTAAATAAGCTAAACAACCAGAGAAGGATGTGGCAATCCACTCCCAAAGCAATCCCAAAACAAAAGAGCCAATAAAAACCCTGTGAGGGTCGATGACCCGACAGCACCTAAAACCAAGCTAAATAAATAGGTTATTAGAATTGATTTCATCTCTCTCTCTCTCTCTCTCTCTCTCTCTCTCTCTCTCTCTCTCAGTACTTGGGGATTGAACCCAGAGCCTCACATGGACCTTGCAAGTGCTCTACCACTGGGCTGCTCCCCCAGCCCATTTATTTACTTTTTTATTTTGAGTCAGGGTCTCACTGAGTTACACGGGCTGCCTCTGGCCTCAAACTCGCAATCCTCCTGGTTCTGCCTCCCAAGTCGCTGGGGTTATAGGCACATGCCACCCTGCCAGGCTTTTTCTCTTCTTTTAAACATGGCTACTAGAAAAATTTTAAGTTATATGTATGGACTGGATTCTATCTTTATCAGATCACCCTATTGTGGAAATCAGCGACTCTGTTACACAGATTGTCTACTGCCTAGGTAGGAGGTATATGTAGGCCACTCACAGAACTAGGCGGGGCTAGAAAGCTCTCTGGAATCAACATGCATGCTGTCTCTTTGACTTTCTTCCTCCCTCATTCACTGGAGCCGCATGGTCACTAGTTTCTGTCTTGCTTCCTACTGGCTTTATTTAGCTTTCTTTCTCTGTCTCTTTCATCTCTCTAACAGTTAGCTTGGTCAGGAGGGCAAGGTTGTATGGCTTGCTGCCCATACACCAGAAACGATGGGGAAAGGTTCTCAAGAAGGGAGCACAGGTAGGTCTGATGAACTGAGTGACATGCTTGCTCAGCATGCAACATGTGTAAACACTGTGGGCTTGGCAGCTGTCAACAATCCTCTGCTTCTACACTTCCTAGACTGTATTTGCTTTGAGGCTTTTTGTAAGAACTGTGTTGAATAGGTGTCACATTTAATCCGCAAGTATATTATTTAACTCATGTCATCACTAAGGAAAACATGTAACTAATATTTTTTTTCTGGGGCTTGTACTGGTGCCCAGAAATAGTCAACATCACTGACAAGTCTCGAATTTCAACAGCGTATCTTGGGCTCAAGGGAATTCTTATTACGTCAGATTTAGTCCATGAGACCAGGCTCACCAAACTGCATGCATCAATTATACAAGGGCATGAAGTTACAAGTGGGAAGTACAGCCCCAAATACAATTCTCCTGGAGCGCTTAAATTTTAGCACTGTTCTCTGTAGTTTAAGAAACATGTCCAGGTAGCCCTTGTTAGAGTATATATAAGTTCCTAAAGAGATTACCAGATATTTTATATTCTCAGGAAGCATTTATGTGCCAGATGCTGTGCTAAATCTATTATTGCCATTAATCATTTGTCAGAAATAAGTTTTTCAATGTTATATTTCACCTAGTAAAATCCATGGGGACCATAAAGAATGCAATTGTTGTTACTGTTGTCAAGAGCCGTGGAGTCAGGTCCAACTCATAGCGACCCTATGTACAACAAAACTAAACACTTCCCGATTCTGTGCCAGGCACACAATCTTACTTATGTTTAAGCCCATTGTTGTAGTCACTGTGTCAATCCATTTAATTAAGGTTCTTCCTTTGTCTCATTAACCTGCCACTCTCCCAAACATGATGTCCTTCTCCAGGGATTGGTTGCTCCTGGCTACATGTCCAAAATATGTAGGATGCAGTCTAGCCATCCTAGCTTTCAAGGAGCACTCTGGTTGCACTTCTTCTAGGACAGATCTATTGGTTCTTTTTGCAGTCCATGGTATATTCATTATCTCCAGCACCATATTTCAAAAGTATCAAATCTCCTCTCTCTCTTGTTCAACATCCAGCTTTCACAAGTGTATGATATGACTGAAAATACTATGGCATGAGTCAGGTGCACCTTCCTCTTCAATGTGACATCTTTACTTTTCAGTACTTTAAAGAGGCATTTTGTAACAACTTTTCCCAGTGCAATGTGTCTTTTGATTTTGTGATTGCTGCTTTCATGGGTGTTCATTGTAGAACCAAGTAAAGCAAAATTTGGACAATCTCAATCTTTTCTCCATTTATCATGAAGCTGCTTACTGACCTAGTTGTAGGGATTTTTGTTTTGTGGATGTTGAGGTGTAATCCACACTGAAAGCTATGTTCTTTGATCTTCATCAGTAAATGTTTTAAATTTTCACTTTTAGCAAGCAGTTGTATCATTTGCACAATGCAGGTTGATTATGAGTCTTCCTCTAATCAAGATGACACATTCTCCTTCATAAAGTCCAGCTTCTCAGATTATTTGCTCAGCATAGAGATTGAATAAGTACAGTGAAAGGACACAGCCCTGATGCACACTTTGCTGAAGTTTAAACCACGCCATGTTTCCTTGTTCTGTTTGAATGACTGCCTCCTGGTCCACGTACAGATTTGCCATGAGTACAATTAAGTGCTCTGGCATTCCCATTCTTTGCAATGTTATCCATAATTTATTGTGATCCACACAGTCAAATGCCTTTGCATATTTGATAAAACATAGATAAACATCTTTCTGGCATTCTCTGCTTGTGGCTACTATCCATCTGACAACAGCAATGATATCCCTGGTTCCATGCCTTCTCCTGAGTCTGGCTTGATTTTCCAGCATTTCCCTGTTTATTATACTGCTACAGTTGCCTTTGAATGATCCTTAGCAAAAATTTACCTGTGTGTGATATGAATGACCTCATTCAACTATTTCCACATTTGGTTGAATCCCCTTTCTTGGGAATAGGCACAAATATGAATCTCTTCCAGTCAGTTGGCCAGGTAGCTATTTTCCAAATCTTTTGGCATAAACATGTTAGCACCTCCAGTGCTGCATCTGTTTGTTGAAACATTTCTATTGGTATTCCATCAATTCCTAGAGCCTTGTGTTTTTCTAATTCCTTCAAGGCAGCTTCCACTTCATCCTTCAGTACCATTGGTTCCTGCTCATGTGAAATCTCTTGAAATGGTTGGTCATCCACCAATTCTTTTTGGTATAATGACTCTGTGTCTCCTTCATCTTCTTCTAATATTTCCTATATTATCTAATATTTTTCCTGTAGGGTGAAGGTTTAGCTCAGTTGGTAGAGTGCTGCTCCATACTCTCTAAGGACCGAGGTTTGATCCCCAGCAACACAAAAAATGTGAGAAGGATGTGGCAGCCCACTCTGAAACAATCCTGAAGCAATCAGCCATCAAAAATCCTAAGAGGGGCACTATGTTGGATCTGACTTGATGACCCCTAACAACAACCTAACTTTTTTTTAATATTAGTAACTTTTAATGTACAACTTAGTGGGTCTCATTATGATATTTTCATACATGCATCTCATTGTACATTGGTCATGTTAACTTTCCCCTTACTCTCTCATGACCATCCTCCTCCATCTCCTCCTTCCCCACCAATGGTCTCCTTTCTATTTGCATGTCCTTTGTGAGTATATTAATCTATATATGTACATCCTGATTTTGCCATAAGGTCATGATGTTTTTCTTTTTCCTATTTCCCTTTCTTCTTCCCTCTTCCTCCTTCAGGTCCATTATCTTTCCCAACTTAAATCTTGTCTGCTTTCATGATCTACATGTTTTAATAATGAATATATATTGAAGCCTAATATCTTTCTGGTTCTGGCTTAATTTGCTTAAAATGATGATCTCCAGTTCCATCCATTTTCCAGTAAAGGCCATAATTCTGTTGTTATTTATGGCTGAATAAAACTCCATGGTGTATATATACCACAATTTCCTTATCCACTCATCTGTTGATGGACACCTAAATTGATTCCATATCCTGGCTACTGTGAATAATGCCACAATGAACATGGGTGGGCAGGTATCTCTATGGTTTATTGACTTATATTCCTTCTGATAGATACCCAGGAGTGGGATAGCCAGGTCATATTGAAGTTTTATTTTTAGCTTTTTGACAAAGTCTAATTTCTCTCCCATATGTCTGCCAGTTTGCAGTACTGTGGGGGCTTGTGTATGGCTGTGATGTTGAAAGCTATGCCACCAGTATTATATATACCAGCACTCATGGTCAATAGGTTTCAGCTGAGCTTCCAGACTAAGAAAGACTAGAGGGAAAGATATGATTAACCTACTCCTGAAACAATTAGCCATTGAAAACTCTATGAATAGCAGAGAAACACTGTCAGATATAGTGCTAGAAAATGAGCTCCCCGGGTTGGAAGGCACTCAAAAGATCTGGGGAAGAGTTACCTCTTCAGAGTAGAGTCTTCTTTAATGATGGGAGTGAAGTAAAGCCCCAGGGACTTCCCTTTGCTGATGGTGTTGTTTGTTGTTAGGTGCCATCAAGTCAGGTCCAACTCATAGCAACCCTATGTGCAACAGATGAAATACTACCTAATACTGTTCTATACCTGGCACTATTGTCAGTGCTTCTCTGTTCTTCATAGGATTTTCAATGGCTGATGCTTTTTGGGAGTGGGTTGCCAGGTTCTTCTCCCAAGCCTGGAGCACCTCCCAGGTCGTCTCCTGTCTAAGTAATAACTAGGCCCAACCCTCCTTAGCTTCTGAGATGTGAGAGGATGAGATGCCGCAGTGGTACAACTGCAAGGCTTGCTGACGTGGCACAACTCAAAAGAATGGAATAAAGAATGTTAACTTGTATTGAAAGGTAGGACTTGTTTTGCGACAGAGTATGTCCAGGAAAGATGAGTTTTGATGGGACCCTGCAGTGGAACAGGGGACAGTTAAGGTGTGGACAAGGCCCCTGAGGATCTGGGAGCAAAGTAATATGAGAGATGGTGCAAAAAAAGGAGACAGTAGTAGTTTCCTGCTTGCTTTGTCATTCTGATGGACTTTGAGCTTTAACAATGGTACTATTATTACTTGCCAGACCAGTTTCGAAGCCTACTTTGAAGATATTCTCCTCAAAGTCATTAGAAGTCTCCTATGCTCCTGAAGTTCTTTTATGGTCTCCATAAATGGATAATCCGGAAATGAACTGACAAAGAGCAAAGAGATACAATTCAATCAATTTTCACTCTTCCATATTTTTTAAAAATCACATACATGTACTAAAAGACTACGAAAATTAAAAATTTGAAAATTAAAATACTCCTTAGTATCAGTAAGTCTGTAGTGCAATATAAAGTTATTCAAAAATTTGATTTTGAGCTGGCTGTGGTGGCGCACAACTGTAATCCCAAGGACTCGGGAGGCAGAGGCAAGAGGACCACAAGTTCAAGACCAGAGGCAGTCTGCATAATTTAGCGAGACCCTGTCTCAAAATAATAATAATAATAATAATAATAATAATAATAATAATAATAGTAATAATGAAATAAAACAAGCAAAAAAGGCAAACACTTGATTTTATGCTTTATAAAAGCATTGGTTAAATACTGAATTTTGCTTGTTTTTCCTCCTTAATACTCTGAATATCCTGTTAAAGGTAAAAATATACTTAGTTCATAATGTCTGTAACATCTATAATATATGTATAAAATGTATTTTATTAAACTGATATTATGCAGGGAGGGAAATGAGCTGGGAAATTTGAGAAATAAAAATAATATCAAAATATATGGATTAAATTTATAGGAATCCATATCCTGCCTTTTACTTAGAAAAATTATATGCCAGTAAAAGAGCGAAAGGTTTTTTTTTTTTTTTTAAGTAAACAACAGGCACAATGGAACATGCCTGTAATCCCAGCGACCTTAGAGGCTGAGGCAGGAAGATCACAAGTTCAAGCCCAGAAGCAGCCTGCATAATTTAGTGAGACCCTGAATCAAAAATGGAGGTTTGATTTTTTTTTTTTAAAAGGGGGCTGTGGGTGCAGCCCAATAGTAGAGCATTTCTAACATATGTGCAAGGCCCTGGGTTTAACCCTTAATTACCACACACACCAAAAAAGTTGATGAATAGAGGAAAAGAAAGTTTACAAGTATTTCTTGTCCATTCTTCTTAATGAATAATAAAAATTAAGTACCATTTAATACAGTTCAATTGCAAAACATTTAATGCAAAAAAATAGCAGCTTGAAAAAAAGTATGTTAAAACTGTCAAAGTTTTTAAGTGTAGAAAACTATTGCTAATTTCCTTTCAGCCTAAACACTGACAAAATATTTATAGAAAGACTATAATCTTCTTCTTTACTTTTTTATATTTGCATATATGTTGTGTCAAGATATCCTTAGACTTAAAGAAAAGACTACCTACATGAGCAACTGCAAAGATTAAAGAAGGATTTGGGGGGGAATTCTTTTGCCAATTTCCTTAATGTAGAGACTTGGATAATACTGGAAAGTGACTGGTACCTTTTCTTTTCTTTTCTTTTTTATTAGAAATTTTCAATGTACATCATAATGTGATTCATTTTGACATGATTTTCATTGTGACAATTTTCATATATACAATTTGATAAACATTATTCATATAGGTTACCCCTTACCCTCCCCTATGCTTCCCCCCCTGCCCCCCTTCCCATCTAAGTTTCCCATCCAAGTCTTCTCTATCTTTTACTATGTAGTATTTTTCTATATGTCCTTGGGTTCCATTTCTGTTTAAGATAGAAACTTTTCCTGTAGTGGTCTTTGTTTTTATCTTGTTAGAACAATTACATGCGATTTCTAGTCCATTTATATTGACATCATTCTTATCTTCCTCCCCCCCTTTTATTATGATCTGACCTTTGAGTAGGATTTTTCCTTCTTGTAATTTTGAATCAGCTCCCTCATATGAGTGAGAACATGTGTTGTTTCTCTTTCTGAGCTCGTGTTCATTCACTTAAAATAATTTTCTTTTAAATAAAGGTCAAGAGGCAAGGCAGAGTAAGGTGAGAGGACCATTGGCTTAGTAAAATAAAAAGAAGAATGAAAAAGGATAGAGATCAGAAGTGTTCTTAGAGTTGTTGTTGTTAGGTCCCGTTGAGTCAGTGTCCAACTCATAGTGACCCTACTTACAACAGGTGAAACACTACTATCAGTGCTTCTGTGCTTTTCATAGGGTTTTCAATGGCTGATTGTTTTTAGGAGTGGGTCGCAGGGTCCTTCTCCTATTCCTAGAGTAGGAAATAGGTAAATCTATAGATCTTGGTATACCTGACTTCTGTAAATATGAGCTGCTATTTCCTACCAGTGCTATTTGGTTAATAGAATTTTACCTGAATCAAAAGTTAAGTAGGCTTACTAAAATTCTTAAGTGTTTTGTTTGGTGAATTCCAGCTACCATAATGTTGATTCATAGGAGTATGACATAAATGATACATAATGCTAGAAAATTGAGTTTAAAACTAATTTCTCTTTTATATTGTCATTCTCATTATAGAAGAACAAAAAAATGGAGTCTAATGCTGCTGTGTTACTGACACTTCAAATAAGATTTAATTAGTTTCTCTGACAGAGCAGTAAATCTTTAAATTAAAGAGTTCAGGAGTGCTTAGCCCCATAAATTCTCTAAGGAAATTTAAATAAGAATAATTTTTAAACACATCTTTCTTGGTGCTTCCCCACGTGGCAGCCAATGTTGCCCCTTGACAGATGTCAAATGTAAATATACCTTGGATCTGTAAGAGTCCTTTTCACGCATTTAGTAAAATAAAACTTCATGTTATTAAAGCATTAGAAGTTAGGCTTCAGAATGTCAGGGAACATAGATAAAACATCCATTAATAAAGAAATGTTATGTCCTTCCATAATGATAGCCAACCTTTACTATGTGCTTATGAAATGCTGTGGTCTGTTTCAAGCATTTTGCATGGATTGAATCTTTAATCCTTATAACAACTCTGTCACTAGTGCTGTTATTGTTCCCATTTTACAAATGAAGAAATGGGGGCATAAAGATTTGAGTAACATTATAAGAATATATCATTCAAGGTTGTCTGTAGCAAAGGCTTTGGGTGTGCCAACTCTCTTTCCTTGCACCTTATCCATGTGATGTACACCAAAGACACTTCTAATTGCTGGGCTATGGCAGGACATAGTTATGTCTTGCACCCTATGCAAGACAGGTCAGAAAGGCCAGGACGAGGGTCAATAACTTTCCCATCTCAGGAGCCTCTCAAGAGCCTCAATCAATGATAGATGGGATGTGGTGTACAATATCCCAGTTCACCCACCTCTTAGGTATACTAACCCTGAGGTTCACTTTCCATATTGGCTACCAAGAATTCCTAAGTCAAGTTAATCTGACTTTAGCTACCCACATCATAGTATACTTGAAAATTCATCACTTATTGACTACCTTCCTTCTCCTTTCTTACTTCCTTACCCTCATTCATATTCTTGATTCCTAAGATCACCTCAACCATATCCTTGTCTCCAGTCTATTTCTGGGGGAATCTAAAATGAAAGAGAGCCCTATGCAGAATTAGTACCCAGACATTCTGGCTGCAGAGTTTATGTTCTTAATCACAGCAACATACTGCCCATTCTCTCCAAAAGCTGATGACTATTTTGCAGAAATTGTCTCAAGATATAGTAGGAAGAATTTTTATAACTGTATTACATTTCAACTTCTTGTCAACAACTATGAAGAGTCTGAGCTTTTACTCTTTGCTAGCTAATAACCTCTCATAGTTTGATGAAAGTTGTTAGAAAACATGAAACTCTTGGGTCAGGGACAAAGGGCTATAGCATACTCTGTAGCCAGAGCATCAGCATTTGCATAAATATCCAAAGTCTTGTTTCCCATAGGACAAGATGGATGAGTTCAGACAGATAGCTGCATATGCAACAGATTATGTTATAGGAGAGAGACTCTGAAGTTAGAAAATTAAAATCTTTTGTACAGACAGCAAAAATATCTGCTCTTTGCTCCATAGAGAGACACTATGTCTATTTTTCAAGGCTCTTATACAAAAATCCTACGAAAGGTAGTCTGTGATGAAGGCAATCGGTACCTCATTTGCAAGATGTGCAGATATTCCAGAGACTCATGGAAAATTGTCTTTCAATGTTTCTATGTTCTGAAATCCAGAAAAATGTTGATAGTTTCACCATACACTAAAACTGTATAATTCTACCTGGTAAAAAATGGCAAAAACAAACAGATGGAAAACATTTTTAAATGTTTGTCTTATTGTTCTTAGTTTTTATGCTCTTGCTATTTTTGTTTTTAAAACATGAATGCTTTTCCCTTGGATATCACAATAAACCTACTGCTGACTATATTATGAGGTTAGTACTTTATAGTTGATGAGAAAATGCCTCAGAAATATGTTCTTTTTGTTTTCTGATGCTCAACTCCCCCTCCTCTGTTCATGTTTTTTTAAGGTGGTTTGCACCACACATAAATCAGTCACCACTAATATGGTATTAAGAGACAAAGCAAAGTCATGGGTTTAAAATTGAGCTGTGAAAATTTTTTGAGAATTATCAGAATTATAGTACTTTTGCTCAAATGGTGTAATACATATTTATTTCAGAATTTCATGCAATTTTTTCCCAGTAGAAATTGTGCACAATCTGAGTGCAGTTGAAAGCTTAAGCTAATGTTACACTTTTGGACATGCTGTTTATAGCATCAGGGTGCCTCCATTTATGGCACATTTCATACCTGAAAAAACGGATAGATCAAGTTCTACTGTATCAAATTATAGTTAAAGTGCATTATGGAAATTTGTTACTTGAAGGAATCCTAAAGTCAATCCATTTTGTAAACAAACAACTAACTGCACTTAAAGAAACACTATTAAGTGGGAAAAGCCTTGGTCAAAGTGTAGACATTCTGGGATTACAGTGCTACTGGACCTTTATGTCATTTGTAACAGGGTAGGGGAAATTGAAATAGAAACTCTCTAAAGGTATCCAGTTCAAGTTTCTCCTTTCTAGAATGCAGTGGCTACCAGCATTGGCTGTAGACTGACAGATACGGTTTTACTCTCAGCTTTGCCTCACAACACACATCCTCCTGCAAATAATGTAACCTTCTTATGCCTAGTTCATAACTTGTGAAATAAGGAAAGTATTACATACTTCAAGTGATGCTTGTGAGTATTAAATTAAATTAGATAACATTTATTAAGCACTTTGTATATTTCCTGGAACGTAATTGGCACTCGATAAATTGCAACCAGTGCCATCGTTAATTCTACATTTTCCTGCTTTAGCTTCACTTAATTTGAGATTTTTTAATAACATAAGCATATTCTGAACTCTTCATTTAAAGTCTGATTCTAAGTAATTTAATCCATGCATTCATGTTTCCCTCAGTGTATTGGTGAAATTTTTCAAAACTATGCTAAAGTTCAAAGAATCCATACAATGAACACCTGTCTACCTACAATGTAGATTCTGTGATTTATATTTTTCTGTATTGGTATTTTCACATATCTGTCTATTCATTCCTATATTTATCCAACAATATTCCCTTCTTCTCACACACTTCAAATTTAGTTGAAAAGATCAGTGCACTTCACTCCTAAGCATACCAGCCCATTATTAAATTGATTTCACAATGTTTGTAATTCCTATTTTTCACTTTTGAGCTAAAACATAACAAACAATAAAATTATGTGTTCACTTTTATATTTCAGAGTGATTTAAATATGCAAAATTGAGTCAAAATTATATTTGCTATAAAATAATAGATAGGAATGACTTTAAATTCTGATGTTGAACAACAATCTTATGTTTTAGGCCAGTTGACCCATGTCAAGTTTCTCTTTGAAGGTTGTTCTACTTGGAAACATGTCATTTGACCCACAGGGTATCCAAACCCATAAAACTGCAAACTTGTAGTAAAGAGAAGCTCCAGCGCAGTTACTGAAGAAACTTCAATTAACCATATCTGGGGGCACTCAGATGTACCTAAATTTTCTGGTGAATTAAAGAAATTTATTTTGCTCTAAAATTTGAAACTTTAGTTCCTTTCTCTAACACAGTGAGGAGAATATTCTCAACAAAACTAAATATGTACTTGCTAATTTATGTTTTAAAGTACATACAGATGGTCTTCATGAGTAAAGATCATAGTAATGTAGGTAGAAATGGAGAAGCTGTAAATGGCAGAAAAATTGACTGACTCTACAACCCCCTCTCACCTCAAATCAAGCCCAGAAGGGTGTTTGCTTTATTTGCTAGCATGTCTGTTTGGTTGAGTTTGGTTTGGTGTATCATTTGTTAGGTTTTACATGGTCACTGTCATGTCATTTATCTCAACAGAGGACAGAAGACAGAGCCTGATTCATAAGTTCTGGTCATTTGAGAGTTTTCTGTATGTTGTACTAGATTCATTCCAGATACAGTGATAATTTTTTCAAAGCCAGAAGATGATCCGACAGGTAGGTCAAGAACTTGGTGCAGGCCATGCACATGTCCCACTGGGCTGTACCATCTGCTAGTTACATGATCCAGGGTAAGCTGCTTCACTTTGCTAAGCCATGAGTATTATTACGTTCTTCAGTCCATTACTCAAAATCGCAATGAAGTAGTTTGCCAGGATCTCAGACGTACATTCTCTATTTGTTGTTCAGGTAGCAGTATCTACTTAGTGACTTCAAGCCACACAATGCTCAAGATGACACCAAATTTTCTTTTGATCTCCAGCTTCTAGGAGCTTCATCCCATTATCCTGTATAATTGGACTAGGGTGAACAGATGATGCAACAGAAGAAAATGACATAGTTTTGAACCATACAGACTCTAGAATTGGACAAATTTTGAATTAGATAAAAGGGTTTGAATTCCACTCCCATGCTTCACTTATGTGGAGACCTCAAGCAAGATACCTAACTTCTCTCAGATATAAGTTATTTGGTATCTCTGCAATGACTTTTCCTACCTGTAAAATGAGGATAACAATAAAACAGGAGCAGGCATTTGCTAAGTGTTCATTATTTGCAAGGTGCCGAGCTAAGAGCACATAATGTTCTTTAGCTCTTTTCATTCTCACAACTACCTCACAAGGTAGGTACTTCTATTATCCCTTTTTATGTAGGAGCAGCCAGGGTCATTCAGCCAATTAGTACAGAGCCTGGGGTTGAACCCAATGGTCCTCATCATGATGCTAGTAATATACAATTGCACAGGACTGTGTGAGGAAGAAATGAGCAAAGCTGAGTCATGAAGTAAGCATGTTGTACATGTTCAATCAGTGATAGCCCTTCTTTCCCTTGCAAAAGTATATTCAAATGAAAGTACCAGAAACTGTACAACAGATGTTGTCTTACTTTTAGGAAGTTAGTGAATGTTCCCTCAAAAGAAGCAATAAATTAAGAATAGATCTGACTTGAAATATTACCTTCTTTCCCCAAAAACCAGTTTCCTGATTATGCCAGCTCTTCACATCTTTGGAAGACACATACACTTTTGCTACCAAAGAGTGAAAACAGGACCAATACCTTGAGATGTCCCAGAATGATTGACAAACATTTTTGCATCAGTCAAGTATAAACATTTCTGAGGTTGTTGTTGTTAGGTGCTGTCGAGTCGGTATCCGACTCATAGTGACCCTCAGAGGGTTTTCAATGGCTGTTTCGGGATTGCCTTGGGAGTGGATTGCCAGGTCCTTCTCCCATTTTTGCGGTGCTGGGAATCAAACTTGGGACCTCAGAGACTGCAGAGTGGTGCTCTACCAACTGAGCTAAATCCCAGGTCCATTATCCTTGTTGTTGTTGTTGTTGTTAGGTGCTGTCGAGTTGGTGTCCGATTCATTGCGACCCTCTGTACAACAGGGGAAACACTATTGTCAGTGTAGCTCTGCTGTGCCTAGGGTTTTCAATGGCAGATTGATTTTTGGGAGGGGGTTGCCAGGTCCTTCTCCCAAGCCTACAGCTTCTGGTGTTCCCAGGTGGTCTCCCATCCAGATTCTAATCAGGCCCGACCCCGCTTAGCTTCTGAGATCTGAGGGGATCAGATGCCACAGGGCTATGGCTGCAGGCCCATTATCCTTCTTGTTGTTGTTAGGTGCCGTCAAGTCAGTATCCGACTCATAGTGACCCTCATAGGGTTTTCAGTGGCTGACTGTTTCGGGATTGCCTTGGGAGTGGATTGCCAGGCCCTTCTCCCATTTTTGCAGTGCTGGATCGAACTCAGAACCTCAGAGACTGCAGTGCAGCGCTCTACCAACTGAGCTAAATCCCAGCCCCCCATTATCCTTAGGAGTATCTAAAATGATCATACTTCATCGTAGGGAAATGTCTTAGTTTCCACTATGACAAGCCAACTTCTTATCAATGAGAAGGAAGTGGAGTGAAGAACAGAACCCTAGAATCTGACCTCAGGAGCCAGGCTAGGAAAAGAAGAGCTTCCAGAGGGCCAGGGGTTGTTGTCTGAGTATCTTATGTTCATGGTTTCTTCCCCCATATGTTGGCTTGAGGGGGGGCACATGACTGAATTTCCTTATCACTTGAATCTCTTCCCCATGTGCTTTCTATACAGATATATCTATCTTACTGGACATCTGGGAAAAATGATAAACAGGTTGCCTTGTGGGCTAAATTTGGGGTGGGAATGAGGTTGTACATTTAGCCAATTTTCATGCCATCTATAGACTCTATTTTTATCTATGTTACTATGATCTTTACTCATGAAGATCATCTTGATATACCTTAAGACATAAATTACTAAGGAAAGATTTAGTCTTATTGAGTACATTCTTCTTGCTATGTTAGAGAAAGGAACAAAGTTTTCTAGTTTTAGGGCAAAATGAATTTCCTGAATTCACCAGAAAATTTAGATTCTACTCATCAAAAGAATTTGCTCTTTTCAAGGTTCACTTAGTTTCTATAATGTAATAATTAGTGCTAAGGTGATAGTAGCTTACTGTTGTTTTCTTTCCACGAGGATTTACTTTTTAACAATACCTTAGAAAGAGCCTACTGCTTTATCCCAGGGTGGAACTGCTAGCTTTAGATCATGGAATGGGGTATCATGGGGGTAACAGAGACAGCAAAAAGGATCCTACACAATATTCCATAGCTCACTATCTAGTCCGCTAAGTGTATGACTAGTTTGGTCTCTCTGTGGTTTGGTGCATTTGGTTTGCTTTTATTCTTCCAGGTGAGAATTTTAGAGAGTAAAGAGGCTTATTTGTCACCTGGCAAATTATAGTATGTGGGCAACCATCTTGTTCTCATTTGCCTATGGCTCCAACAACACTAGTCTAGAGGCCACATGAAAAAAAGATAACAGGGAATAAGGTTTCTCCAAGCACCTCTGAAAGAGAAACCAATAATCTCTGAAAAGGAGAGCTCAAGTGTCTGTATAAATGTGCATGCCTGTGGTATCTGTTTGTGACAAGCTTCACCTTTCTGTGGGAATCTGGCTATGATGTACTTCTCTTTGGTTTCATCATCTGTGTATGAGAGCAAGTCTTTCTCTGCAGTTCTGGGGCTGAGACCACACTGCTTCACTAACCAAACACTCTATTGCGCGCGCGCGCATACACACACACACACACACACACACACACACACAGCCATACACATGTACTTATATATTTTTCATGGGAAAACAATAGTTAATGGTCACCTAATTATATGCATTTCACCAGTCATTCATCTTGTCTATTGCTTTCATATAACCATATACTAGTTGCAAATGTTCTTTGAGTTTAAACAACGCCAAGTACTGATACAGAGGAGAGTCATCTGTCTTAATTTTAAAAAATATTGCTTATATTTAGTTTCTCATCTTTCTCTATCCCTATTCATGGTGACTTATTACTATGTAGCACTGGTTAGTGTAACATTTAGTGGTCGCTGTGTTAGTTTATCAAAAACAATGGTGAATATGTTGATCAAACCAGAGCCACATGAACTATTCTGTTATTTCTAAAAGGCTATTATTTCTACAGGGAGAAGTGCCTTTGCAATAGAAATAAAGAGTATTTCAGGTAATATAGTATCATACTTTTGGTCAGATTCTTGAAGAAGTTGATTTCCCATGTGCTTAACATGGATGTGAAAGCTGTAATTTTTGTGTTATTGTAAAGATGAAAGGTCCATCTTTACTGCCCTCTAATACATGACAAAAGTGTCATCACACTGGGGAAAGGAACTCAGGGCACAAATGATGTTTGGGATCCCACATAATGTGTATGTTCGCGGTTTATTGTTTTTATGTTTCGGAAAGAAGGAACACCACATAAGAATGATCATGAGAAAGTACAGTCAGGGAACACTGCTGTGAGTGTTTACTTTTAAAACTCAGCTGTTTAGTCATCCAATAATCATAATTAAAGTTTGAATTCTAGAATTGTGGTAGAACCAAATCTTCACCTAAGTGCAGAGAGGGTGGCTTAACAATTTAAAGCTCGCCAGACTGTTAAGATTGCAGCCTTGGTCAAAAGTCAAAGCGGAGTTCCAATCACTGTTTCTTCTGTTTGGTTGTTTTGGGGAGGGCTGCTGTTTCTGAGTTTTTCTGGGAGGACAGATAACCTGGTACCTTCCTCCACAGGTGTGGGACAGCTAGTGTACAGGCACAGAGAAGGGAAAGTGGCAGGGATGAGGAATGCTGAATGGAAAGTGATACGATTGGAGAGAGGATGAAGTACAAATACTACATGCAGAAGACAAGGAGGTCACTGTGTAAGGGGCAGTGCGGTTGGGCACTGGGAAAGACTCAGAGCAACAGGATGTTGCAGTGGCTGTAAATGTTCATTTGTCATTAACCAAACCTAGACTGTGAAGACAAAAACAGGATTAGAAATGAACCATAGACCTGCTAATATTCTTTGAGTTCAAGCTGTGTACCAGGTGTTGTACTAAACACTTTATCCACATTATTTCTTTTAATCCTCACACTAGCCTTGTGAGGTTGTTCCTATGATCAACCTAATTTTATAGGTGAGAATCAACGGGGCTCATTCAATACACTGCAGGATCCAGATTAGAACTCAGGCAGTCTGATTTTAGAGCTGGCCCTCTGAACAAAGATGCTGTATTATAGTCTGAAATATCACAGTGTTGGTAATGCATAATCATTGCTGTTCTATACAATGGTTTGGGGCAAATCTGAACAGGCCAAAAGGCCCTCCTCACCACTCAAATGCAGCTCCCTAGCTTCACAGGGGCTGGGATTTAGCTCAGTTGATAGAGTGCTGTGCTGCAGTCTCTGAGGTCCTGAGTTCAATTCCCAGCACTGCAAAAATGGGAGAAGGGCCTGGCAATCCACTCCCAAGGCAATCCCAAAACAGTCGGCCATTGAAAACCTTCCAAAGGTCGCTATGAGTTGGATACCTACTCGATGGCACACAACAACAACAACGACAAGCTTCACAGGGGCTGGGATTTAGCTCAGTTGGTAGAGCGCTGCACTGCAGTCTCTGAGGTCCTGAGTTCAATGCCCAGCACCGCAAAAATGGGAGAAAGACATGGCAACCCACTGCCAATGCAATCCTGAAACAATCAGCCATTGAAAACCCTATGAGGGTCGCTATGAGTCAGATACCGACTCCATGGCACCTAACAACAACAAGCTTCACAGATTAGAAAGCAGTTGTCATCTTTGACCAAGGAAATAAGGGTTCCTTCCTCTAGGTGATGATAGCACGTGCCTTCAATATCAGCGTCCACTGCCTAGCTGCCTCCTAGTTAGATACCCCCCTACAGAGCAGACTCTCCAGCTATTTGAAGGATTCAATGTAATTTGATCAAAGGTTTTTTTGTGCAAGGACTCTATGTGGGTACTCCTTGTTAGCCTCGCAGGATCTGGTCTCCACCCTTTTCCACACTGTGACCTGGCCTTTTACAGCCTATGCCAATGATTCCCTCATGTAAAGGCTCATCCAATGAAAGGCACCAGCCAAAAGTCCAAAAGAGGGTGAGGTGTGAGGTCTAAGTATTCTGTTCCCTGGGTGTCTTCCTACTGCAACCAGAGATCATCAGTAACCGTGGTCCTTGCCTAAGGCCTCAGCTTGTCCCATTGCCTTCTTCCATGGAGACAGTAAGATTTTCTGGTGGCCACTTTTCTCTTTAGCCCTTGGAGCCTAGATATGGTGCTGGGCTCCCTGCTACTAATGGTCCTGAGGTGTTTCCTCACACCCTAACTCTGTCCATAGTCTGTAAATAATCCCCTAATTACACTGTCCTCAATTTCCCTGCTACAACGAACCATCTGTTTCCTGCCACAATCCTGATTGATACACAGTGGAAACAAACTTTGACTATTTCAAGCAAAACGGGAATTTGAGGAAGAGATATTTGGAGACCCAGAAACAAGGGGAGGTGGGAAGACCGGGGTTGGAAAAGCCGCAGGACCTAGGACAGCTGGTAATCTGAGGAGCAGCAACAACAGCAAAAATCATTCAGTGGGAAGAGCCTAGGCCACTCACTGCCACTGCTCCCGGATGCCCAACTGCCATGTCCTTCAGTCACCCACTCAGTTTCCAGAAGAGGATCTGACTGCGTGTGTCTCCACTATCCATCCACTCACAGGCCAAGCAAGGAACTAGGCAAGGAGGATCAGGCCCTTTCCCTAATATGGGAAGTGGAAACCATTATCCACTGAGACCACACCCAGTGGGTGACCATTTTAAAACAAGAGATCAAGGTGCTAATGGGAAACACTACACTCTCCCCAAAGAGGACAAATACCACTGTAATAATTAATAAAAGAATGTGAAGCCACCTAAATCCAAGCATCTAAAGTTTGTTGTTGTTGCTGTTTGGTGCCATCAAGTGGGATCTGACTCACAGTGACGCTCATAGGGTTTTCAATGGCTGGTTGTTTCTGGATTGCTTCCGGTGTGGATTGCCACATCCTCCTACCATTTTTGTGGTTCTGTAGATCGAGCGCAGGTCCTCAGAGAGTGCCCAGTGCTAGTTATTCTAAATAAAATGAGGACTCATGTAGAGAACGGCACTTCTCAATGAGAATTTCAGTTCCAGAGAAGTACTATTTCTTTAGTCTCAGGAAAGAAAATTCTTGGAAAGGTTTTTTTACTGGGTTAAATATGAAGTTGCCAGTTTTATCTTAACGAAGTGTCCATGTTGCCATTGTTTCAGAACTGCTCATCCGGCGTGTCCTTTGTTCACTAACCAGCCATGCAAGAAATAGAGGGTCAAGAAACCAATGACTTTGAATCAACTTATTGCGGGGAATTAATTCCTTATCTCAATTTAGTACAAGAATTAGCCCCTAACAATTTTTATGGCTTTTAGTCTTTTTATTTTTCTGCAGTACTGGGATGAACCCAAGACGTCGGGTATGCTAGGCAAAGCCCTCCAGCCCTGAGCTATATCTCAAATCCTTTTATTATTTTTTATTTTTGCGGCAAAGCCTTTATAAGTTGTGTTGGCTGCCTCTGGCCTCAAACCTGCAATCTTCTTGCATCAGTCTCCCAGTTACTGGAATTACAGGCATGTGCCCTTCTATCTTAGTCTCTTAAATGTAATCCTTCTCTTCTACCAGGACTCCGTTATCTTCTTATTTCTCCTAGGTTAAGATATAAGAATTAAGATTAGAGTTTTATTATGATGTAAAGACAAATAGCTTCTTGAAGAAGTTTAAGGATAATGCTATTTTATTACATTTGTTGATGGTTGTAGTTATAATTTATATAGCTAGTAAACTTAGCGTAAAATTAGACTATTTGCTTTCATGGCTCTTTGGTATCAAGCTTTATCTCAACCCAAAAATTACTTTACAGAGCTAATGAGTCATAAACTTCAACATATACTTCAATTATCACAAATGAAAGCAGTACACATTTATAAGCATCCCCTGAGGCTTCTTGGTACAGTTACTGTTACAGTGCTATCAATAAGAGGAAATCCTTTTCCTTCAAAACAAAATTACATGGACATGGTGCCTATACTTAATTGCAAAATTATGTTTCAAGTTAGTTGGTTACACACATATTTTTATTTCCAAAATATTAATTTACTGGGCAAATGTAGAATAAATAGAATGCTGTCCAAGTCAACTAGAAATTTCCTACTGCTGTCAGTGAGATGATTTTATTTTAGCATGACAGTGTGATGAAAAATTGAAATAGTTTTTGATACAATCGGACATTTAAGATTTTTCTTTAGTTCAAGATGTAACTTGTGTCAAATGTTTATGTCTTATATGCTTCTTGTCTCAATGATATGAGGAAAAATAGTAATGACAAAGTAGAAGTATATAGAAAAGGCCTACAGTGTTTATATATTTCAGTGTCTGTGATTAGGTTATTGATGGTCCATTTTTATTTCCTCCCAATGACATGTCATCTTATAATACATATACTCAATGCTACTACATTACACATGTACAATACTATATCTAATGGCCTATAATACTTACCAGTTGCCTGGTGGGGATAAGGAAGAAAGTTGAAGATCTAGCCTTTCTATTTAATAAGCCAGTAATATCTCTACATCTTCATCTTCTAATCTGAAAAACATTCATCTTTCCCCAACACAATCTCAGTCTATTCAAAACCAGTGAACAAGTCTTTCTAATTGAATTGGTCGGGTGAGAGCTGATTTAATAACCTGTATCTTTACAATCGAATCAGGAAGGCTGAAGCAGTGATTACAGTGGCTTACTATCCTGGATACCCAGAAACCCATGGCAAAGAAGAGGCTATGATTTCTTTTTCTAGGCTCCTCACACTTCATGGTACCATTCCACGGACTGAGTTGTAGAAAAGAGGCTAGCCCATCCAGCTGCCTGACCTGTCTGACTGCACGTGCTCCACATGAATCAGTGGAAATGGGGCCACTGTTTTCCTGTGTCAGGACACTGTCAGCAGGAGTAGGAATACCGACTGTTAGGCATGCAAGATCTAGTGAGTTCCTATTCCAGGGTGGCCTTTTCTGCTAGGTCAGGTGGGAAAAGCTGAACATCCTGAAAGTTCACTTTCTATTTGCAAGTCAGGGAATGACATGGGGCACACAAGAACAGTCAACTGCTAATTAGGTTTTTCATATACCTATTGAGAATACTGCTTCCCTAAAAAGGAAAATCTCTGATTTCTGGACTGAAGTATATAGGAAGTTGTTGCTAAATCCAACACGGGGCTGTGGTTTCCAAATTTTGAGATGTGAAAAATGACTGTGTTTTGTGATGGCAGGTTTCAACTCTTTATTCACCCTAGAGCCTCAAATATATAACAGCCATTCAGTATTTCTTGAACAATGAATAGATTTCCTAATGACAATTTAATTTTGAAGCACTTTTCTAGCTCCTGCTGGTTAAAACTGTAAGAAAAGTAACAGTTGATAGTGATTCTTTTAAATGCAGCTAAATTTACTTAATAGAACACAAACATGAAAATGTGGATTACAAAACAAATTGCTTTCCATTAAACAGTGGATCCCCAAATGCTAGAAATGCTAGTTTTCTCAGGCTCACGGTGAAACAAGAAAAATCAGTGCAATTATGTACTTTAAAGCTAAATTTATCAATGTAAAGAACTGTCCTTTACTCAAAAATTAACCTCCTCCCATTTCTGAGGTTAAAATGTTTTTTCTTTAATAAAATGATGGGGCTAGTCTAGGGTGGTTATTCCTTTTTTATGCCCTTATTTGCCAAAATAAAATTGCCAACCTTGTACTGACTTCCCACCTTACTGGAAAATATTTTCTTGGTTTGTGAAATCCAAGCTGGAGACTTCTTTAAGATAGAATCCATTTCATAAAAGCATAGAAATATTTAAGAAACCTGCATATTAAATAAGGATAGTATAACTTTGGTCTTAATGCCCATGATAATGATAGCCAGCAGTGGTTGAGTGGCTGATTTGGGCTGGCATTACTCTCAGGACTTTTAAAATGTATTCACTTACTTAGATTTCACAATAACCCAGGGAGGAAGTAGTTTTATTGTGTCCATTTTATAGATGAGGAACTCTAGGTATAGCCAAGTTTTTGTCCCCAAAGACATATAACTTAGCTAGTAAAGTGACAGAACTGAACTTTAAACCAGTAGCTCTAGAACATATATGCTTTCCTTACAAAGAATTTGGGCCATATGACAAGCTAATCAATAGGGAAAACACTGTTATTACATCTAATGACTATGGAGATGAAGGTTGAATTAACATATAGATTATCAACTTCTATTCAAGATTCATGTGATCTTAGATTCAAGTCAGAGCCCCTCCCATTTTACCTTATCAAGCATTCTTGATGACATTATTTTTAGCCTCAGTATTTAAACCGACACTGCTTTAATAACATTCTCTTTAAGCTTGTTTTGATTAGCAAATATCGAAAAATACTACAATAAAAAATATTTTCAATGAGGCATTTCAACCAAGTAGAGTCTGACAGCACAACCCCCCGTGAGCTCAGACATCCACAGTAAGAGAATTCAGGGCAAATTCAAATTTAATAGTTAATAAGTAAGTAGGTTATTTCAACTTAATTATTAAAGTTGAGGCTTTTAAAAGCACTACAATCTCAGTGTTCAAATACAAATACCAATCCCAGCAACAGCTTATTCAAAATCAGTAGCTCAGAAACCTTAGTAGGAAGGGAAATATTCCCCTGCAGTGTTGGAAACTGAAGTACAACAGCAACTGAGCAAATATGAAATCAGGAAGTACAATATATAATAAACCATACATAATAAACGAAAAACAAAACTGAGCCAACTAGAAATTTGTCCACAGGATGACCAATAAAACCGCCACCAAACAACAAAAAATTCTCCCAAATACATAGCAGATTGTAAATTTGGTTTAAAAGATCTACAGTGCTCTCGATGATGGCAAAATTATTTGGTAAATTAAAGATAAATTTCTATCATTCTAGTTAACGCCATTTACCCAAATCTTGCGCTACAGTAAGGGAGCTGTCATTTTATTTCAATGGCAACAAAAAGTACTGTGTTAAAATTAGTGAGCCCTCAGTTCCCCAGGAAATATCAGTGAATCAAGAAGTCATGGAGCTTCTGCAGTTTAAGGAAGCAGTGCAGATTAACATCTTCACGCCTTGGTTCTGAAAGCTGAGATGTGCAATACCTTGCTAAGCCTACTGGACACCAATTTCCAACCCTGCAAGTAACTCCTGCACAAAGTCTTCTTTCGAATTTCTGGCTTCTGCTCAAGTATCCATCCCTAGGCCACACGCCCTAGAAAAACACAAGAACCAGTTCTAGGACGTAGCTAACCATCCTGCACCCCACGCTCATTCCCCACGACTGTCCCCAGGATCGGAGCCAGCCCAGCCTAAGAGCAACCTACTACAGCACTGCCTTGGCTACCGGAACTTCCCCCGCCCACTGCCCACGTGACCAGGAACCCCGCTCCCCCCCACCCTCGGCGCTTTGCGCTCCACCAATCAGCAACCACCTCTGCCCAGAACCCGGTCTCCGACGCTCCTCTTTCAAAAAGGCACCTGACACCTCCCGGCTTAAGCCCCGCCCTCCCCGTGTCCCCGCCCCGCTGGCCCCGCCCACTCCCCTAACTCCTTCTTCCCTTCCTCCCCTTTCGTTGCGCCCTCCAGCGCCTGGGCTTCGCCCCGCCCAGCGCAGGGCAGCGCGCCCGCCCTCGTCTCGCGAGATCTGAGCGTCCCCGCCGCGGCTGCCCGCCTCCCCTCCTGTCCTCCCACCCCCCTCCCCCCAATCTCTCCACTCTCCGGCTCTCCTCCCTCCCTCCTCCCCCCTCCACCCTCTGGGCCGGATCTCGTCTCGCTGAGGCGGAGGAGGAGAAGGAGGAGGAGGAGGACGTTCGGCCTGCGCAGTGAGATGTTTGTCCGTCGCCGCCGCCGCCGCCATCGCGGAGGAGCGCGATAAAGCGAGCCGAGCCGGGCGTGAGGAGGGACCCCGCGGAGCCGCCGCGCCAGCGCAGCCCCCCGCCGAGCCCGAGCCGCCGGAGCCCGAGCCGCCGCGGCCGCCCCGGGGCCGGCCAGCCGCCCAGCCCAGCCCGCGGGCCGCGCCGCCGCCGCCGCCGCCGCCCCCCGCGTCGCCCCCCGCCCGCCCGCCCGCCTTCGATGTGACACCGGCGCCTCGGAGCGCGACCGCCGCCGCCGCCGCCGGGAGGGGACGAGCACCATGTCGAATCTGAGCAAAGGCACGGGCAGCCGGAAGGACACCAAGATGCGGATCCGGGCCTTTCCGGTGAGTCCCCGCCGGCGGCCGGGGCCGGGCCGGGGGCCGCCGGGCCGCGCGCGAGGCCCGGGCGGAGGCCCCAACAGGCCGCGGGCGGCTCCCCTCCCCCACGCGCGGCCCTGCCCGGCAACGGGGCCGCCTCCCGGGCCGTTCCCCGCGCCGGCCTGCGGGCGGCCGCGCTCCCCGGCCCCGCGCGCGGCGGCGGGCGGCGGGCGGCGGGCTGCAGGCCGGGCCCCCCGCGCCCCCTTCCCGCCCGGCTCCCGCGGGGACGGGCGCTGCCCAAGGCCCCCGTGCGTGGCCCGGGCAACTTTCCGCGCGTGGTTTCGCTGCGCTTTCAAAAGCCCACCCCGCGCAGCTACTACGATGGCGGCGAGGACGGCCCCCTGCCCTCCTCTCCCCCTGCTCCGGGAGGACCAGGCCGTGAACCTGTCCCGGACGCGGTGACAGTGGTTTCACGAGATGCTCAGGGTCCTGCGCTAATAACACCTGGCGTGGAGATCGCATCCTCCGTCCCTCCCGCCCCCCCCCCCTCCCGGGGAACTTTGCAAACTCTTGTTCAACAACTGCCTCGCCAAGGGGAGGGGGCCCGGGGAACCCAGGCAGCACCAGTGAGCCAGTGGATTTTCCATGTCTCAGCTAGGCAAGCCTCAAAGATTGGCTGTGGCCGCCACACAGACTTGCTTTCCTCTGTCAGTTTCAGCGACAGCAAGTGTATCCTGTAGAGAAACTTTCTTTTTGGGCATCTCATTGAGTCATACAGTGGCGACGTTTAGTGTACAAGGTATAACTTTGGTTGTCATACCTGATTCAGACAGCCAGTGGCAAGCTATTAAAACCCATTGTAACAGAGAAACTGGATGTACTTGCTCATGTCGCTACAGTAACAGGATACGTCAGGATAAACGAGCATTGGAGCAGATTTTTAAGAGGAAAACGAGAGAAAGATTGTAGTTTTTCCTTCCTACTCTGATAAACACACTGTATCTTGAGGAACAGAGAGGGGATTCATACTCACTTTTTAAAGGTGCTTCCTCTGAAAGTGCAGTTTCCAGTAAAGGAAGACTTGTCTTAACGTGATTGTCCTAGTTGAATAAGTAGTTTGGTTCTAGAGAACTTGAGGACGTCCCTGAGTTCTTAAAATTTAAAAGAAAAGAGTACAACCAATATAGAGTTCTGGTACTGCAAGGAACATACTAACGTCAGGGTGCAGAAACTTCCAGTTTTATGTAAATAAAAAGAGTATAACCAGGAGAATTAAGTATTTTGAAACTAAAGAGGGTGTGTTTGAATGTTAGAAGGCTTTTTCAAAGTAAACATAAGCAGCTACATCAGAAAGTAGAAATACTGGCAAAAGAGCACTGATAAAGTTCACTAGCATCTTTTCCTTTATAATTGAGCAAAGAGTTGAGTTTGTGGATTTGTGAATAGTTAATTTCCCTACTAAATTAGCCATCTAGTTGGCTGTGAAATCTGACCGTTTTTTAGCGGACTTCAGAATTACTCAAAATTTTTTGAAGGCAGTAGTTGCATACCAGGTTTTCTAGGAAACGTTTGCTGTCTTACACTGCTCATTCTTGAACTCTGTTTATTTTTGCTAAAGTATGGAATATCTCACATCATGAACTCATATTATTCAGAGAACCAGTTCTATCTCTGTGTGTGATCAACTCTGATCTCTTTAGTTAGGTTTGCCTACACTTGTTGTTTTCCTCTCCCATTCCTTTATTGGCTCCAGAAATACTGAGTAGTGTATCCCAGACACTGTTCCTTGGGGTTTGGGGTTTATTAGTATAACTTGAAAGACTAGCAAGATCTCTGCTTTCTGGAGCCAATATTTTTGGGAGTGAAAAAACGAATTTCATTATTACTTTAGCTAAAGAGTAAAACATTGTGTGATAGGTTAACACAGTACTGAAACGGATTTTTTTTAATTGGCATTATGGTCATCAGATAGTTTGGATCCTTTCTGACTACAACTTGTTACTCTGTAAGTTTTTCTAAAGTCCTTAATGAACTCTATAAGTAACTAGTGTTTGATATTCAGTGGTTAATAGCTGTTAATTTTAAAACACATGAGAATTTTTCACTCCTATTTCATATGTATTAATAAAATTCACAAGTAGTTCCCATTAAAAATATCTTACTTTTTTAATGTGTAAATTTTAAAGTCATAGTTACTTGAGCCATCATCATTCAGGATAGATACATGCTACAGTGGTATTTCACTGGCTTATTTATCCTTTGATAAGTCTAAGTAGTTACAGACCATTAGAAGTTCTTTCTGGTTAGTGGTTTTGTGCATAACTACAGTCTCCATGGATTGCTAGTTAGAAGCCATAAATAGTATATCATAAAGAAAAATATTTATGGATGTATATATGCATATACTTAAAACCGTTGGATATACATATAGTTAGTATAACTTATGGGAGTTATACTTTAACCAAAAGTATCAAGTCCCCATTTCAGATTGTTTTACAGAATTGATATGTAAAAGGAATGAAAATAAACACTGAGGTTTTGTTTTCATTGCAAAATAGTAAGTGAACTTAACAGAGTTTTATATATGCATGAGACTACTCCAAGATACAGTCCCGTTAGTAAAATGGGATTCATTTTAGTGTTTTGATTGTATATTTTAAGTATGCCCCTACTGTTGTTCAGAGAAATGTGTTACACCACACCATGGTTTAGTCCAGTTTACATTTTTAGGTAAACCTAGAGTAATTCATTTCTTTCTAAGACTGAGAACAATAAGGAAGTATTCTCATTTGTAGGCTTTCCTGCATTGCACATAATATATCTCATTTTACATCTTTTTGTTAATATTAAAATTTCTTTTTGTACACAAAGTAACAATAGGGATCACAAAACTGTTTTCTTAGAAAAAGACTATAGTTGTGAAACGCCTGGAAACCATCTGGGCTTGGACCAAATCATTCCTCTCCAAGAAATCTCTTTCTTGCTGTTGCCATGTGTCTTAACCTATTCAGCCTTGTTCCCTTTTTGTTCTGTTCTGTAGGATTGATTGCTGTCAGGTAAACTTTTTGTCCTTATCTCTGAAAGCCACTCCTCACCATCTCTACTCTGCAGGATTTTGTCCTTGGGGGTTTTACAAGCTTGATTTGAATTGGAGGGAAAATTTTTGCATAAAAATGCAGTCCTTTCCCCTCATTTCCCTTTCTTGGCTTTACCTTAGAGCTTAGGAGACATTATGAAAGCGACTATTCTAGAGTGTGATCTAGCTCTTAAGATCTCTCTACTTTGTTGTTGTTGTTGTTAGGTGCCCTCGAGTCAGTATCCGACTCATAGCGACCCTCATAGGGTTTTCAATGGCTGTTTCGGGATTGCTTTGGGAGTAGATTGCCAGGTCTTTCTCCCATTTTTGCAGTGCTGGGAATTGAACTCAGGACCTCAGAACTGCAGTGCAGTGCTCTACCAACTGAGCTATATCCCAGCCCTCTCTCTACTTTAGGGTCCTGGAAATAACTTACTAGTTTGCATGCCAAATTGTGATAAGGAAGATTCTTTGAAAGTAATGTCCACTCCATAATTCCAGATGAGCTCCACCTGTGCAGCATGGACTTTGAATGACTTTATTGTTAAGTGGAACCTGCAAGGTGACTGGTGAAAGAGATGAGTTTTAAGGTCATTTGTGATGTACTTAAAAGCATGAATAGGTAAGGACCAATAGAGGTAGTTAAGTTTTTTCCTCTCTTTCTTCTAGTAGCTACTGTAATATTTGTCACATTTAGAGGAACAACTTTGATCTTCATAATAGATTTCTCTTTCTTAGGACGGTAATTGTTGCATAGAACTACCTGGACTGTATATACATTGGGGAGCTGAATAATAGTCTTATCACACAGAGCAGGAAATTAACGATGAATTTGTTTTTCATTCTGTGTTATTTTCCTACAGATTATGGAGTAAGGTGGAACAGATTCATAAAAGTGTTGCTTACACTTAGTTTGATTCTTTCTGTTCAGTAGTTTTGGGACAGCCAGCTGTGTTTATAACTTTTAGCACTTCTTTGGTTTTAGAATGTAAAAAATTAAAATGGAGCCTGAAGTTGTTACCAATAAGGCATTTGTTTTGCATTGTCTTCTTAGATGGCAGCTCTAAAGAACCTGGAAACCAGTTAGAACTGGTACTGGATTTGAAACTATTTTAACAGTATAGGCTATAATGTGAAAATTTGGCTTTCTGCATAGTACATTAATTACAAAGCTGTTTCATTTAAACAAAATAGAGATTCGTTTGTGTATTATTTTTTTCATTAAATGTGGCCAAGTAGTAACAATATTCTTCCAGTTGAGGAAGAGTAGGTAATGATGACTAGAAAAAGTAGTATGCTTTCTCTTTATATTTTAAATTGGGAGACCTTTGAGATAGTTTTTCTTTCTTTTTTTTTTTTTTTTTTGTTCATTCAACATTGTAAGGAGAGTGTTTAGCAGTTTTGTTAGACTCATTCAAGTTACTGAATCATTTGTAGTTTTAAATAATACAACTTTCAAAATAGTTCTTGTTTGCTCATTATAAAGTCAACCAAGAAGTAAAGGTGTCACTAGTAAGAATGAAATTACTGAGAGAAAATATGATTAGCAGTTAGTATTAGTCTATCAGTGCATGGTGAAAACCATTCAATCATAGTCTGTCAAAGTAAATAATTCATTTTAGTAGCTTTTCTAATTATAAAAGTGATATGTATTCATGACAGAAGAATCATACATATTTTCTGTTGTATGGAACACAACCTTGGTTATGTAGGCATAAGCATTTGAACCCATCTATGATTATGGAATTACTAGCTAGATGTAGTTGATATATATTACTTAAGTGATATCCAGAAAGGTAAAAATAATATCTAACAGTTATTGAATGCTTAGCATGTGCTGGGCACTATTCACTGTGCTTTGCATGTCTAAACTTAATTCATACAACTCAGTGTGATACTAATGTCATCTGTTTTACAGATGAAGGCTTCAGAGGTTAAATAATTTGCTTAAGATTACTCTGTAAGTGGCAGGACTTGGATTCTAACCCAGGCAGTCTGGCTCTAAAGAATGCTTTTGAGTAGGAGTCACCAACCACTGTGCCTTGGTCCAGTACTGTCTGCACAGCATTTACATCTGTATTTACAGCAGCCCAGCATCACATGCATTATCGCCTAAGCTCCACCTCCTGTCACATCAACATCCTCCTCACCCCTGTCCATGGAAAATTTTGTCTTCCAGGGGCCAGCCCCTTGTGCCAAAAAGATTGGGTGACCACTGTTTTTAAGAATTACACCTCTTAAGGTTTTATCAGTTTAACTTCTTTATAGCAGAGTCTTATCCAGCATGTTAGATTTTTATTTTCATAGGTGAAAAATAGTATCTTAATGCTTTAATTTGCATTTCTTTGATAATTTGTAAAAATAAAACTGTGGGTAGCCAATAGGGAATTTTCATTTTAGTTTTGCATTAGAGTTTTTAGTGTGTTAGGAGTATAACTAAAAAAGTAAGGACACCAAGAGAGTAATAGTTCAGAGTGTGGGCCCTCACTGCCAGGGTTTTTTTTTTTCTTCCCACTACTGAGGAGTGGAACCCAGGGTCTCCTGCATGCTGGGCAAGTTGTCCACCACAGAGTCACATCTCAGCCTGCCCCCCTTCCCTTTTTTTTTTTTTTTACTTTTTGGAAACTGGATCTCAGTAAGTTGTACAGGATGCCTCTAGCTTTGAATTTGCCATCCTTCTGCCTCAGCCTCCTGAGTCACTGGAATAACAAATGTGTGTCATGGTGCATGGCTGATGCCAGGGTGTGAACACCAGCCACATTATCTTTAGTCTCAGTTTTCTCTATAAAATGAAAATTCTGAAAGGACCAACTCCACACCATGCGTGTTTGATAGAGAAAACTTTAGAACCGTACCTACCACCTAGTTAACTACTATTATGTCAGCACAAAGGTATGTCAGCATTTAAATATTAACATTGAATATTGTTTTTGCAGATGATGTTGTTGTTAGGGGCCATTGAATCGGTATCCGACTCATAGTGACCCTATGTACAACAGGCGAAACTTTTTGTCAGTGCTTCTCTGCTATTCGTAGGGTTTTCAGTGGCGGATTGATTTTTGGGAGTGGGTTGCCCAGACCTTCTCCCAGTTTTTGCAGATAGTTACATTGAAAAGCTGGACATTTACTTTAGTGATGTTACCCCCATCCCTGTACAAATTTAGAACTTCTTGTTGTTTGAGATAGGGTCTGCCGGGTAGCCAAGGCTAGCCTAGAACTCACTTTGTAGGTTGGACTTGAACTCCTGATTCTCTTGCCCCTACATCCTGAATGCTCCACCACACCTGCCTAAAACTTAAGTTTTGAAAAGCCTGCAGAAACCAGTTTGTGAACCACTCCAAGAAATCAGTCTCAAAGGATGCAGGTTTGGCATCTCGGGGGCACTGCAGAGGAATGCTACGGGCTCTTGGTGGGTAGCTTCAATAGAGAATTTCTAGTAATAATTTTGTGTAACCTCTCCAGGTGATTTTATTGAAGGAGTCAGCACTCGTTTGCTTTGTACCCCTTATATGTACATTAAATGTTTGCCTAAAAACACGTCTGGGTTTTCTTCTTTCTTCCCTTCTCCTCCTCCTCCCTCACCATGCCTTTTTTCCCCTTTCTTCTTCTTTTTTGGTATCACTCCTGAATTAGGTTGTGGTTTTTGCCCAGTGCTTATACCAGGTACGCTTGAATGACAAGAGCATTTAGCACGGGGGGGGGGGGGGTTAGCAAATGTTTGATTAAATGAGAAACTTGTCTTCTAAGCCAAACTATAGTAATTAATTCAGTGCAAATAGTGCTCTGAAATGTTTGCATCTATAAGTCTTAGATGTAGCAGGTGATTAATAATCTTGTGGCATTTTTCTTAGAAGGGTAGTCTCCCTAGTCTCTGAAATAATAGTGATTTGAAGATAAAGGTAGTATGACATTGACATTAACCCTGGATTGAACGTCAGAAGACTTAATCTCTGGTCCAGTCTTTCTTGTATACTAGCTGAACTAGACATTTCATTTTCTCTACCATGATTTTGCGTCTCCTTCCTCTCAGTCTCTTTCACTGTATAGTCTGATCCCCTGCTACCATTGCAGATTAATTAACTCCCCTGTAAACTATCCTCAGAATCCTCTCTGCTTTCTCACTGTCTGAAATGTAGGTCTGCCCTAAGTATACAGGATTATCTTCTTGAATTGACCTGCATGTTTTCCTTACAATCCTTCCAGTGTTGGGCCCAGTTGCTGTTTATTGCCAAGTCCATCATTTTTTGTGGCTCAGGGCTCTTGAAAACTATTCTTCTGTGTGCGCTCTCTCTCTCTCTCTCTGACCACCTACCACGCTTTTACTCATGCTCTCAGTGATTGAAGATTTTAATACCTTCTTCACAGACGTTACCTCTAGTCCACATCTTAATTTTAATTATCTCTTGCATGAGGGAATAAACATTCATGTATTCAATTTAAAATACATTCGTTATGGGTTCCTACTGTGAGTTGAGCATGGATCAACAATGGTGACCCAATAGCCCTGGTCTCTCTTGTATTACAGTCATCCTCACCCTGTCTTGGAGCTGGTCCTCTCATTACTTTAGAAATCTTTACAGTCCAGTATTACATTCTATGCTGGCTCCTCCACTTATTAGATGTAGGACTTGGAGCAAATTACTTCTGCCTGTTCCCTCTTGTAAAAGGAGGAAATGATTGTACCTACACCATGAGACTTTTATAGAGTTAATACATGCAAAGCTTTTAGAATAGTGCCTGGCACATGATAAGCATTATAAATTAAATGTAAGCTGTTACTGTTTAATTATTCTCTCCTACTTGTTGCTTGTTTCCTTCTCACATTACATCTCAGGAAGACCCCTTTCATTCTCCTGGGCCTTGGTACCATTACTATTTCCTATACCTGTTGCCACTGTTTTCCCTGCCTCGTAGAACAAGGCCAGAAGTATCAGCAAAAAGCAGCTTGGGTAATTCCACTCCTTTGCCTTCACTGTTCCTATTTTTTAGGCTGTTATGTGGTCTCTAATTTAAGTAGACTCTCAGTGCCTCCTAGTAAGTGCCTTCTCTTCTTTCCTGCTGAGCTATTCCAAACTTTAATCACTGTCCTTAAGCTGTTTATTGAGCATTCTCTTATCTCTGTTTTTCAAGAAACCTAACTGTGCTTCATGGTGAAAACTAATGTTAGTAGGCTAAAGTTCGATTTTTCCTTTCAATTATGTTCTTTAATCTGTATCTTTACTTGTTCTTAGCACTTTTCAGAGAAGTAGTCTGTATCTCCTTCTTAAGAGCATAATTTGCTTCAGAGGAGGCATGTTTTTTGTATTGATCTTCATTAGGGCAATATAATAGTTCATAACATGTAGTAGGCAATGCTCAGTGAATGAATTAATACTCTTCAGTTTATTTCTGCATGTTTAAAATGTGAGCTATGACATTTTTTGACAGAATAATTATAAGGATTAAATATATCTGATACTGATTTCTAATAAATTGTAACATTACTAAGATATTTAAAATAATTTTCTAAGCATAAAATCACAATTTTCCCAAAATATCTTGTTTTTCCTGTAGGATAATTATATTCAGACTTTTACAAGGAGCTTAGAGGGTCTCTAGGATTCAAGGAGAATTAAGAGTAGAGGAGGTATTGTCAAAATCTTCCTCTCTGGTTATTTTAGAGCTGCTCTTCTGTTGCCATTTGTTTATGGGAGTCTGTGAAAGATTTCATTTATAAAAGTCTAGTTAATCGTTGCTCTAAGATCACTAGTCATTAATCCAGTCTTTTTAAGAATGAGGAGAGTGCTACTTGCCCAACTTCATAATCGTTAATAGGAAGTTGAGAATTGAGTCTAGTTGCCTTCACTCTGTATCCAGAGCTTTTGCTACTGGTAAGTATTCCTTTTTATTTTAAAGTCTGACAATTAGGTACAAGTTCTTAATTTGATTTCTATCCATTTAGGACTTAGACTCTGAAAAAGAAATGGACCCAGCTGCTCTTCAAGTGAGGAAAGTTACTGTGAGCAAGTGAATAAAAACTTCAAAGGGGAATCTTACCTACTTTAAGAAAATACAAGATCACTTAAAGATACTTTGCTTTAAAAGCAAGCCATCATGGCCAAAAGGAATTCTTGAACATACTGCTTGCAAGTTACTCTTACCTAAAGCAGCTCTAATTGGGCAACAACACTTAGCTCTTCTACTTGCTTCATCCACTCCGAAGGAATGGTGGACAATCCCCTTTTCCTTTTTTTCTCTAATTCTCTTCCATTTTCAGTAAAGAGATGTTGCTTTATGAGAATAAGTTATAGCTTGTTGAATATCTGCCTTGTGCCAGGTTCTATTTTAGGTATTTTGAATGAATTATCTCAAATCCTCAGAACAATTTTAAGTTTAGATATTGTTATTCCTGTTTTAAATCTAGCTGGTCTGAGTGAGATCTAGTAATGTGTAATATTATGTAATAATATGTGTGATATTAGACACACACCTAGGAAAGAGGAGAGCTGGGATTCAAATCCCTGGTGTTGTATGACCCAAAAGTCCATGTTTTTTTCATTACACCATACTGCCTTGGCAAGCATTTTCTAGATTCTGAAATAATTTATTTTCTTAATGGGAATGTGTTGGAAACTTTAATTCCAAGGTAGCTATTTAAATTATTGGCCAGGGACAAATCAAGGGGTGCTGAAACTTAGGCAATGCAAAAAATACCCTCTTTACAAAAGATGATAAAAATCAGGTTCTAGCACTCAGAAGGAGCTTTTGCCATCTTAAGCTTCACTAGGTCCAAGGTAAGTGGACTTCTTATAAGGGAATAAGGAAGGCTAAAGTGGGAGGATTGTGAGTTCTAGGCCAGCCTGGGATACATACTGAGACACCCCTCCCCACAAAAAAGTATACTAAAGTAGTAAATTAAGCAATAAAATGAACTTAAGGCATAAACATTAGTTTTTCAAATTAGTATTTATTTCTCATGGTAATTTTTTATGAATGTTGAACTGACTAAAAATATGAGTGATTTGTTTGTACCTGATTTTTGAAAGCTAAATGGAGCTAAGTTTGTGCTGCTATAATATCACCACAGACTGGGAAATTTATAAAAAGCAGAAATTTATTTTTTACACTCTGGATGCTAAGAAGTCCAAGATGAAAGTGCTTGCAGGTTCAGTTTGTTGATGAGGTCTGCTCTTTGCTTCCAAGGAGCTTTGATGCTGCATACTCTGGACGCAGGAAGGCTGTGTCCTCACATTGCAGAAGGCAGAAGGACCCAAAGGGGTTAGTCCCTTCATCAAGCCCTTTGTATAATCCTGTAACCGAAGCACTTGAGGGGCTGAGGCAGGAGAATTGAGAATTTGAGGCTGTCTTGGACTACATAGCAAGTTACCAGCCTGGGATGTGTAATGAGACTCTGCTTCAGAAAACCAAGGGGAAAACAACCCCCACACCCAACAGATAAATAGAGTAATTTATATACATGACCCTTTTATTTTAGATTTAGTAGGATATTAGGAAGCGTAGCAAATGTTGCTAAATGTTGATCTCATAAATAAATGTAATAGCTGATTTTCTTAATAGGGAAGGTCTAAGTTTAAAGAGTTCCAGTCCACATGAGTATTATCTTTTCTGAATGCAGTGTATTCAAGGAGCCCGCCCACATAACTTTTTTCATCGGTAATGCAAATAACATCAGTAGTAGGACAGTGACAGACTTAGTGCCTTACTGGGAATATGATTCAACTGACAGTATATCATAAATATTTGGAAAAAACTGCTTCTGTACTGAATATGTACAGACATTTTTTTCGTGTCATTCCCTACACAGTGCAACAACTGTTTACATATTTACATAGAATGAGATACTTTAATCTTGTTGTTGTTAGGTGCCCTCGGGTCGGTATCCGACTCATAGCGACCCCCTGTACAACAGGGGAAACACTAATGTCAGTGCTTCTCTGCTGTTCATAGGGTTTTCAATGGCAGATTGATTTTTGGGAGGGGGTTGCCAGGTCCTTCTCCCAAGCCTACAGTATCTGGTGTTCCCTGGCGGTCTCCCATCCAAGTACTAACCAGGCCTGACCCTGCTTAGCTTCCGAGATCTGACGGGATCGGATGCCACAGGGCTACGGCTGCAGGCACTTTAATCTAGAGATGATTTAAAGTATATAGGAGGATATATGTGCACTATCTTATATAAGGGACTTGATGATTCTTAGATTTTGATATCTACAGGGGTTCTGGCATCAATCCTCTACAGATATTGAGGAATGACTGTATTTATATGATTGCCTCTTATGATCATATCAGATTATGTTGTTATACATTTTTCATTTATGTAAAAGTTCCAGAATATAGTTGAAATAGAGTTGTTAGTACTCTTAAGTCAATTCTTTACCTTAAGTGGACTTTGATATAATAATCTGGAAGTTTGACCCTATGTCTTTGAAAAAAAAAATGATTCCAAATTTCACAAATTTTCAGCTTGATTTTTGGACATTCTACTTGTGTGCAATGCCAATCATAATTGAACCTTCTGTTGATGATTTGACTTTCTCATTATGAATGGTGGTGTCCTGTAATTTAAAGAGATTAGAGGCCAATTGAATATAGATTAGGTTTAGTTCGTGGTTTCAAGGAATTGTTCTAGGTTACTGTGCTTCTCTAGTTGATAATCTTTTTCTATCCTTCCTTGATATCAGTTATTTTGGGGGGCAGCACATTTCCACTCCCATCTGATTTCCACTCTATCTTAAGAAAAAGCAGTTAACCAAACGTCAGTAGTCTATATTTTCACTTTAAGTCACTAAGCAAGGCTGTATGTCTCTCATGTGTAGTAAAGGAAGAAACAGACCTACATTTATTGAGCAAATGCTGTGAGATATTTTCCTAAGCTTCCTTAATTGCCACACAGTACACCATCTCCCATTTCTATAACCACAAACAGCATAAGGAAATTGAGGTTTGGGAAGTTTAATAACTTATTTAAAAGACTGTTTGAATGTGCCCAACTGGGCTGTTTGCCTCAAAACTTGGATCTTTATTATATTTTTGATGGTTGATATTATTACTTAAGGAATTGTTGCTGGTTGTTAGGTGCTATCGAGTGTTGCACATAGGTCACAAGCAAAGCAGTATTGTTAGTGTTTCTCTGCTATTCATAGGGTTTTCAATGGCTGATTGTTTTTTGGGAGTAAGTTGCTAGGTCCTTCTTCCAAGCCTACAGCACCTGGTGTTTCCAGGCGGTCTCCCATCCAAGTACTAACCAGGCCCAATCCTGCTTAGCTTTCAAGATCTGACAGGATCAGACGCCACAGTGCTACGGCTGCAGACCACTTAAGAAATTACCAATTAATTGATAAATGAGATTATTGCAAATGTTATATGTTATATGTCATCTGTCATCAGGTAAGATTCTTTATTACCCATGTTGTTGTTGTTAAGTGCTGTCGAGTGGGTGTCTGACTCATAGCAAACCCACATACATACAACAGGTGAAACACTATTGTCAATGCTTCTCTGCTATTCATAGGGTTTTCAGTGGCTGATTGTTTTTTGGGAGTAGGTTGCTAGGTCCTTCTTCCAAGCCTATAGCACCTGGTGTTCCCAGGCGATCTCCCATCCAAGTACTAACCAGGCCCAACCCTGCTTACCTTCCAAGATCTGACAGGATCGGATGCCACGGTGCTGCGGCTGTAGGCATATCACCCATATATCACTATATTCAAATAATTATTTTGTTTTGTTTTGCTTTGTTGAGACAGATTCTGGTTGCGTTGCCCAAGCTTTTCTGGAACTCGTGTAGATCAGACTAGCCTTGAACTTGTGTCAGTCTTCCTGCCTGGCCTCCTGAGTGCTGGGATTACAAATGAATGTCAACACACTTGGCTCAAATAATATTTTTGAATGTCACTTACACATCATGTCATGTATTATAGGGGATACAATAATAAGAGAGACCTTATTTATGCTGAAGTACTTATAGTCTGTGATGAAGCTTCCTTACATAATTTTTTGGTTGTATCTGATTAGAGTATTGCCAGATTAGAATATTCCTCAGATATTTTTACCAGTGAAGCTTTCTTGAGGCTGAAGCTGAAATTAAGAGCATGCATTTTTCCTTGTTTATTTTTTTCTAGCTGTGTCATTCTGAACTGTCTGGAATTTCAGATTTTCACCCTTTTACCCCACCCACCCTGTTCTAAATTTCTTCTTGTAGAAAATTATTCAAAAGGAACTGAGGACTTCTTGTGCTTTGTATATAGGAGAAGCAAAGAATACAGTTCTGTTGGTCTTAGTTTTAATTTCTCATGGAGTAGCTTTGTCCAATTTTTAATAATTATAGAAACTTCAACATGTGTAAGTATATAATGCACTATCATCCTTTCAAATTCTAGCATTTTGAAGGATATCATTTGGAGTAATGTAGATGAACAGTCAGATACTTTGGAAAGAAAACAAAGAGTATTAGAGTTATTTTTGTTACTAATACTAATGAGAACAGTATAGTCCTGAATTGAGGAGAGGTAAGGAGGCAAAAGTCACTTTTAAAAATTAAAGTCTTGATTTGATTTTTAAAAGTCTCACTAAACTACAAGCATTTAAGAATACTTAATTATATCTTTTTAAAGAGAGCTTTTGTTTCTTTTCCTGCTAAATGAATTATTTGCTTTCTGATTGCTTTATTATAACTTCAGTTTTTTAGGGGAAGGTTACTGTATATATCTTACAATTAGATAGCAAGCATTAAATGTTGTGTGTGTGTGTGTGTGTGTGTGTGCGCGCGTGTGTGTGCATTTTATTATTTTGTTGTTTTACTGATGCCTCAGTTGCCAGATGTGAGTTTATTTGCTGTCTTTGCAAACCTAAGCAAATTAGTTTTATCAATGGGATTAAAACCCTTCTCAAATACTTTTAGACTGTTATTTTAAAAGAATGTTACTATTTTTTAAAAGAGATACATAGAAGAGTCTTTAAATTTTATCACTCCCTGAGTAAATTATAGCCTGAAGTTTTTTATGGTTAACATTGATGAGAGGTGTTTATCTTTGTTTTTGTTTTCTTTTCTTGCGGTTCTTGGGAGTTGAACCCAAGACCTCACACAGACTTTGCAAATGCTTCACCCCTGGGCTGCACTGAAGATTGCCTCTGGGAACTCACAGTCCTCTTGCCTCAGCCTTCTGAGTTGCTAGGAATATAGGCATGTGCCAATGTGCCCAGTGAGATGAGAGTTAGTCATCTCTCATCTCATAGTCATCTCATATTTAGTCCTAAAACTTTCAGTGACAGTTAATGTTTCTGTATCAGGGAAGTATGAGTAAGAGATTAAGGTTTATCGGTAACAATTACAGATATTTTGTCAGTGTTATGTTTGTTTGATGACAGGACTAAATCTTGTATATTTAGAGGAATCTTTACTGACAGCCTGTTTCACTTACCATATTGTTTCTGATTTGTTTATTGGAGGAAAGAAAAATAGTAGCTTACTCATCCTCCACTGAAGGCCCTATTCTATCCACTGTTCCATCCCAGTTAACATTTATTAGTCAAATTAATGATTAAGCATCCTTCTGAGGCCTTTAAAGTAGTAAATGGGAAAATACGAAAATACTACTTGATATGTAATTGGAGAGTCTGTTGCTTGTTCATTACTATACTTCATTTGTATTTGAAAAAGATATTTGGTAGCAGCTCTCAGCACTTTGAACAGCGCATCAGTGTCATAATCTGAAAATTAGATTAATTGCTGCAGATAAGCATATTCAAATGTTTTTCTGTATCATTGTGCCTAGTAACTGCTTGCATTTTCAAAATTTCATTGAAGCTGGATGTGCTGGCCCATGTCTGTAATCCTAGCCTTCAGTAGGCAGAGGCAAAGGGGCAGGAGGATCCACATGAATGCAAGGCCAGGCTGGTCTACATAGCGAGTGCCAAACCAGCCTGGGCTACACAAGGAGACCCTGTCTTAAAAGACAAACAAATAAATAAATAAATGAAAGAAAAAGGAAAAAAATTACATTCATACAATATAGGTAAAATAATATTCAACACATTTGTTTCTCCCATTTAAATGGCATTGAAGAAAAGTGCACATTCCCTTAAGAATGTCATTATATAGCGGAAAATGCACAGCTTGATTATTGTGAAGCAATATGGGAGTGTACTGATAGATAATAAATTGAGTATTATGAAAGAATTGAGGAATCTTTAATTTACAGTAGGTTAGGGAAAGCTATACCTGATATAATATGATACTTGAGAGTATGATATGATACCTGGGTTCAGAGGGCATGTAAAGAATCAGATAAAGAGGAGGCAGAAGAGGGGTACATAAAGAAGACCTTGGGTTGGAGGCGAGTGGGGGAGGAGCTGTGATAGTGGTGGAAATACTGTAAAATGGCAACTAGATCTTGAAGTGTGTGTCCCCCTTTAAAGTATTCCACTTCACCCCACCTTACCCCATAGAACGATTTTGATAAGAAAGAGTGTAAGGTAAGGTATAGTTCTGGTTTGTAAAAGTTGGTGGTTTGTGTTACTGTGACTAAGTAAGATGAAGATTTGGGCAAAATTGGATGATGAATTAGCCATGGATTTTAGATGTGGTTAGTTTGATTTGTGTTTGGAGCATTTGCCTAGATATGTATAGCAAGGAGGGCCCGGATTTGGCTTGGTTGGTAGAGTGCTGCTCCATACTTTCTGAGGACCCAGGTTTGATACCCAGCACCACAAAAATGAGAGAAGGATGTGGCAGTCCACTCCAGAGATAATCCTGAAACAATCAGCCATTGGAAACCCTACAAGCTTCTCTGTGAGTTGGACCCATCTTGAGGGCCCCTAACAACAACAATAACAACAACAACAACAGTATAGCAGGGAGTTAACTACCAGTGTTTCAGGCTTTAGGGGGGAAATGTGGGTTGGGAGTATAGATTTGGGAGCCATTAACATGTAAGCCAATAATGTATCTTCTTTAAGTTGTGGGCTAAAGTTACTGGGATATCAGATAAAAGATAGGACTCATCCTCCAGAAGAGAATTATGCATTGTATTTGCACATTTGTGTATGTACATTGTATTTGTAAATTTTGTATATAGTTTGTTGTTGTTGTTAGGTGCTGTCGAGTCAGTATCTGACTCATAGCAACCCTCATAGGGTTTTCAATGGCTGACTGTTTCGGGATTGCCTTGGGAGTGGATTGCCAGGTCCTTCTCCCATTTTTGCGGTGCTGGGAATTGATCAGGACCTCAGAGACTGCAGCGCAGTGCTCTACCAACTGAGCCAAATCCCAGCCCCGTATATAGTTTCAGGAACCTTTAGAATTCCTGTAGCCAATCCAGGGTCCTTCAACTTTCAGAACTTTACATGTATGGATGGGCTGGGGTTTAGCTCAGTTAGAGCATTTGTTCTGTGCTCTGAGGTCCTAGATTTGACCCCTAGCACCACAAAAAATGAGAGAAGGGCCTGGCAGCCCAATCCTGAAACAGCCATTGAAAACCCTATGGATAGTATTGATGCACTGTCAGATTTGTTGTTGTTGTTGTTAGGTGCCGTCGAGTCAGTATCCAACTCATAGCGACCCTCACAGGGTTTTCAATGGCTGTTTCAGGATTGCCTTGGGAGTGGATTGTCAGGCCCTTCTCCCATTTTTGCGGTGCTGGGAATTGAACTCAGGTCCTCAGAGACTGCAGCGCAGCGCTCTACCAACTGAGCTAAATCCCAGTCCACTCTCAGATATAGTGCCTCTTTTGTTCTGTTGTACATAGGGTGACTATGAGTTGAACTCTACTCAAAGCCACCTAACAACCACCACCATATGGATGTAACCCTGATAATGGATAAAACTGCATAGGGACTCAGTGTGGAATGAAAAGAGCCAGGGGCAGCAATGGAGATGAAAAATTTTAATGACTTTGGGAAAGTTAGGAGACAAAGTCTAGGTGGAGTGGATAATGTTTCTGAAATAAAGCTATGTTATACTAATTTGCTTTTGGCCCAGTTATGCTCTTGAGGTCCTTTGTTTTAGCATATCTCTTTATTTGCAGAAGAAAAGCTGATGTTTATTTGATAAGTATATATTGAGTGTTTAGGAGATTCTGTCAGTGGATGCTTTTTGTTAGTCTCTGTGTGAGAGATTATACTGTGCATTGGGCTGAGCTAGGCTAAACCAACTGACATTCTTGATTAGTTTTCATGATAGTCCTTTGAGATCAAGGCTGTTATTAAACCCTTTATGCAAATTTGAAAATCCAGACCTAGAAGACTTAAGCAATTCACCAAGTCACATGACTTATAAGTCACAAAGCCTAACACAAATCCAGGTGTCAATCCAAGCCTATATTCTCTCCTATTATACCATACTGCGTTTTCTCACATACTCTTAATAGTACTTTACCGTGTAAGCCCAGTGAAATGTGAGGTGAGTCCTGTGGTTTCAATTTTGGAATATTTGAATTTTAATCCCAGCTCTGTGATTTTGGGTAAATTATTTAATCTCTTTGGGCTTACTTTTTTCTCACTTGTTTGAAAATACATTTAACTTAGTACTCACCAGAAGGTATGTAGTTACCTTGTGGCTCCCATCACTGTTCCAGCTGTAAGGCATGAACCCCACAAAATGCTATATACTGTCTTGGATTGTTAAACAACTCTTGATTTATATGTGAAAAATAGTTCTTTTATCATAACACTGTGAGAGTACTTGCTTATTTATTTATTTATCTCTGCAGTACTTGGGGGTTGAACTCGGGCCTTTGCACATATTTTGCAAGTGCTCCACCACTGGGCTGCACCCTCAGCCCAGTTTTTATTTTGAGGCAGGGTTATACTAAGTTATATAGGCTGCTTCTGGCCCTGAGCTCGCTATCCTGCCACTGCCTCCTAAGTCACTGGGATTACAGGTGTGCACTATACATCTTGCTACTTGTACATTATTTAAAATTGCCCGGCTTGAATTTTAAAATTATTTATTTCCTAATAAAAATTAGTAATTTTTATACTGGGTCAGGACATTTTGTGCTTTTCCCAGCTTGCATTGGATGTTGTAGAGCCTGAAGAGATCCTTTGATATTTTGCTTAAATAAGCAATATAGGTATCTCTTTAGTTGATATTTACTTACTCTTTCATTGAAATTGTTCTAAATACTCTGCTTTGTGTGTGTGTTATTTAATGTCATGATGTCTTAGTTTGCTTTGTTGTAAATTTGACATGCTGTCATCAAACTAAAACCACATTGCATGTATGTGGGTTATTTGAGGCCATTATTACCACGTGGCTTGAATCTTTTTTTGTGTAAAAAGTTGTGTGGATAACCACATCTTTATATTTTATATGGGTACCATTCTGTATAGCAAGATACGATTTTAAAAAATAGGCAGCATTTGAGATGTAGGGGTAAATTCTCTTGAAATCATTTGATTAAAAAATCTTGACTAGACCTAGGATATTGAAGTGACTGTTGAACAGAGGTTTGAGCTGTGCACATACAAAGAGTGAAATGAATATGTTTATGTATTCCAAGGAATAGTAAGGAGGAGGGTGTACATGGGGCAGAGTGAGCAGGATGGGAAAAGATGAAGGTGAGAGATTATGAGATCTCGTAAGGCTTTGTAGGATGCTCAAGTTAGAGACAATAGGATTTCCTCTTGGGTTGGATGCGAGGTGAGAGAGTAAAGATTAATTACAAGCTTTTTGTCCACAGCAACTGGAAGAATGATATGGGCAATCACTTAGTTAGAAAAGACTGCAGGACAAGCATACTGGGGAAGAAATGATGAGGACTTCTGTTTTGCACCTGGTAAATTGGAGATGCTTACTAGGTGTTCACACAGAAACATTAAGTAGGTAGCTGGGGCTGTGACTTTGTTATGCAACTGAGAAGGCCAAACAGGATATATATAAATTTTGAAATTGATTCATAGCCATGAGAATGTCTGGAATCTACTGTCTAGAAACTGAGTGTGGATAGACAAGAGATCCAGAACCTGATCCTTAAGATTGAATATAATGGTGGTAAGTAAGAACCGGGCTGGGATTTGGCTCAGTTGGTAGAGCACTGCACTGCAGCCTCTGAGGTCCCGAGTTCAATTCCCAGCACCACAAAAATGGGAGAAGGACCTGGCAATCCACACCCAAGGTAATCCTGAAACAGCCATTGAAAACCCTGTGAGGGTTGCTATGAGTCGGATACCGACTCAATGGCGTCTAACAACAACAACAACAACTAGTAAGAACCAGTAAAACAGACTGATAAGTAGGAACCAGTAAAATAGGAATGAAAACAAGAGATACTAGTGCTTGGATGCCTGCAGCCTTAGCACTGTGGCATCCCATCCCATCAGATCTCAAAAGCTAAGCAGGGTCGGGCCTGGTTAGTACTTGGATGGGAAACCACCTGGGAATACCAGGTGCTATAGGCTTGGGAGAAAGACCCAGCAACCCACTCCCAAAAAACAGTCAGCTGCTGAAAACCCAATAAACAGCAGAGAAGCACTGACAACAACGTAGTGCTTAGAAGGTAAGGGGGGAATCTTGTTTTCAAAGAGTAGGAGTGATCAACTCTGTCACATTCTTTTAGATAAGTAAAATGAAATCCAGGACGTCCACCATTAGATTTAACAATGTACTTTGTTGTATAGTTTTAGTAAAGTGGTGGAGATGAAAGTCTCATTGGAATAGGTTGAAGAGAAATGGAAAAGTAAGACTTGGAGACTGTGAATGTAGAACCCCTCTCCTTGCCTATAATTGATTTCACGATAAATACAAAGAGAAATTAGGTGGTGCTGGAATAGAGGGGTTATGAGGATTTGTTTTTAAGATGGGAAACTTTATATGCAAATGGAAATTCAACAGAGAGGAAAAATATTGATGATATTGAAAAGAGTGATTGCCAAAAAGAGACCTGTGACTAGGCGATTTGGGAGGAAAGCACTTTGTCAATTTTCATTCTGCATATGTATCCCCCAGAAAGCCTGTTAAAATGCAGCTTCTGATTTTGTAGGTTTGGGTTGGGGCTTGAAAGTCCGCATTACTAAAATGTTTCTACGTATTGCTTCTGTTTCTGGTTTTTGTGCTACACTTTGAGTACAAGGACTTGGTGCTTTGAGCACAAGAACTAGTTGATTATGTTGGCATAAAATTAAAGAGGGCTGAGATTTAGCTCAGTTACTAGAGAGCTGCCCCACACTCTCTGAGGACATAAATTCAGTCCCCGGAACTGCAAAAATGAGAGAAGAATATGGCAATCCACTCCTGAAGCAATCATCCATTGAAAACCCTAGGGTTAGGGTCACTATGAGTCAGACCCCATGGCACCTAACAATAACAAAATTAAGGAAATTGGCAGATATGGTAAAACTTTTTTGCATTGGTCTCTTCAGATTTTTTTCTGTTTTCTCAGTGGAACAGGAAAGCAGTCTTAGATGGAGCATGTAGGAGATCATATAAAATCATTTGGAAGCATGGAATCAGCTAGAAAAGTAGAATTGTAGGATTACAAGAAGGGTACACTTGTGGTCAGTGGTATGAATTTAAACTGAGATGATAAAGAATGGGTATGTGTTATTCTTCATTTATTTTTAACTATATGGGTTCGTGTCAGGCGTAGGTGGGCTGTTGGAATTTGACATTGCAGGTATTTTGGGATGGAGAAAGAAAAGAAGGGTTAATTGATTTGTGGATACATAAATCATGTTTTTATTTAAAGTGGAGACTTCTGCTATAGGTACGAATGGAGAAGGTAGTTGTAAAGGATTAAAAAATAGTTTCTATAACTCTAGAAACTATTTTTAAATATATGCCTTTATTTATATTAAAATGGGTTATTAGCCTTATAAATCATACAGGTTTATAATCATAGTCAT
>VMDO01003098.1:58296-151148 GCA_007922755.1 Pedetes capensis
AATACGTAAACAGCATTTGGGACCTTCTGAAAAATGCAATTCAAGAAATCCAGCGTAAGAATAACAGTGGTCTTAGTTTTGAGGAGCTCTATAGAAATGCATATACAATGGTTTTGCATAAACATGGAGAAAAGCTCTACACTGGACTAAGAGAAGTTGTTACCGAACATCTCATAAATAAGGTATCCAACTTTAAAGGACTGTTGCTAATAAAGTATTGACTGTAGAAAATCCTCTATACCATATTGTACTTTGACTAAAAGTATTCTTTTTAAAGGCTTCAAGAAGCCTGTAGAAATTATTATTATGACTGTATTATAAATCTTTACTCAGAACTTAAAATCAGCTCAATCAGAATTTTTGATAATTGAGAGAAGATGAAAGTTATGATTGATCATAAATATATAAACATAATTAATGAAACACATTCAGTAACTTATAAATGCTTATTAGTTATCGATAATTTTTCTTAAAATGCTTTAATCTGCCATTTTAGCTTTCTTTTTTCTGTATATTTGAAAATAATAAAACTATTATTTAAAAAATATTCTAAGACTAATTTCTCTAAGAAAAATAGACTTTGCTCATTGTAACTGAATTCTGTGGTAATTGTGAAAATTTTAAAAGATAAATTAGTGGTGGGCTAACATTATAAATTGATTTTATGATTCCAAAAGGTGTGCTTTTTTTGTTTTTGTAACAAATGTTTTTATAGAACAAACTGCAAATAAACTGCAATTTCATTTATGAAGTAGCTTTAGTACAATGTCTTGCTTTAAGATTGTCAAATAAAATGTAACATATTACAGATTCATAAAAATTTCCCATACTTTCTGTGTAGCATTAGGGTGTTGATATTTTAATTTTCATTTTTGACAAAAAGAAAAGTTTTATGAATAGAATAGTGAACTTTTGTGTACCCTTCACATAGATATACCAGTTGTTAACATTTTGCCACATTTTCTTTTGCAAAGCTTTCTATGGCTACTTATTATTTACTGTGATTATTATTGTTATTGAGCAATAAGAATAAATTTTAGTTTTCACTTACCTTTAAATACTTTGAACTTTTCTCCAAAGAATAAGGAAGTTCTTTTACTTAAATCAATGTACTATGATCAAAACCAGGCAGCTTAACATTAATACAATGCTGTTGTATGGTCCATATTCAAATTTCACCAATTGTCCTATGTAGCAGTGCTGTCCTCTGTAGAAATTTGTTTTCTGGTCCAGGATCCAATCCAGGATTACATACTCAGTTCCTTGGCCTTTCTTTGTCTTTCAGCACATTGATATTTTTGAAGCATATACGTCAGTTGATGTGTAGATCCTCCCTCAGTTTTTGGTTTGTCTGATTGTTTCCTCATGACTAGTTTCAGGTTATGCATTTTTGGCAGGAATAATACATAAGTGATGTTGTGTCCTCAGTGCATCACATCAGGAGGCACATGATGTCAGTTTATCCCATAATTGGTGGTGTTAACTTTGATCACTTGGTGTCCGCCAGATTTCTTCACTGTGAAGGTACCATTTTTCCCTTTGTAATTCATAAGTAATCTGTTCAGTTATATTTTGAGATTGTATGAATATCCTGTTCCCCCAGAAACTTCCATGTGATAGTTTTAACACTCACTGATGATTCTTGTATGAATCATTATTACTATGGTGGTTGCAAAATAGCAACTTTTATTTCTGTTCTTCCTTCTGTAATTCCTTTCTCTTGAAGTGGGGAGGGAGTACATGAGTCAGGTAGCTTAGTATTTCACGAAGCAAGGTGATTGTGTTCGTCATACAATCAACAGTTTTTAAGTGCCTACTATGCAGGGCTGTCAATGAAAAATGTAGTGAATAGGAAGGGAGCTCATACTATTTCTTCGTGGGATGGGTTTTTTTGTTTGTTTACTTGCTTTTTGTTTTTGTTTTATGGTTCTGGGAATTGAACCATGGGCCTCACACATAATGCTAGGCAAGTACTCTACCAACTGAGCTATATCCCCAGCCCCCTGGGGTGTTTTTTATATTGATATGAGAGATGGCACACATTTAGATAACAATGTGAAGCATTATATAAGTGACAGTTGAGTTGTATAGGTGATAAATAGGTTAGGAATTAAAATGAAAGAGAAATTACCATGGTATGTAAGATTTTGTGAGGAAGGAGGATATTGAACTGATCTTTTAAAAATGGGGGATATATATGAACACTGAGGAGAACACTCCAGGATGATATATAGTATATGATCATAAAGAAATGAACTGGTTGTGTTCAGTGGCAAGTAGGTTTTGACAGAGGTATGCCATGATTACGGGTATTAGTTAATAATGTTATGAAAAATAGTATAGGAATAGATTGTAGAAAAATTTGAAATCCAGGCTAAGGAATTTGGATTAAATAGTGGAGAGTTTTTGGAGCTTTATAAGTGGGCGATAATGTGATGAGAATGATATAAATATAGAATTGGGAGAATCTTTGCTAGAATTAAGAGAAAAACCTGGAAAAATCTGGATGAAGTGGTAGATTAGAAATAATGGATGATGCCAGAAATTCTGGAGTAGCATTAGGTAGAGTTTAGTTACTGGGAAAATTTTGGTGCCATCGGTAGAAAGATAAAGTCAGTAGAAAAATGATTTGGAGTAAATAGAGGAGATGATAAGTTTTGTTTCAGGTTATAGTGAGATTCTTATAGTTGGGAAGACCCTGAGAAATCATTTTACACAAGAGGTAAATTGAGTGAAAGGTAAAATGCTCAACTAGAAATACATGTTTGTAGGTATACAAATTTAGAGATAGGGCAGAAACTGAAAACTAGATGAGATTTGACATTTGGTAGCATACGCTGAGTAGTGTGTGTTAGATATCAGAGAATAAAGAGCTCAGAGCCAAGGGACGAGTGTTCAGGAACAACCTATGGTAAGTAGTTGTGGGAAATAAAGAAGATTAATATAAGAAGTTTGGCATCAAAAGAATGAATAAAAATACAGTGAACTGTCTTACTTAAATCTACTGAGGGGTTGAAGATTGGAGAGCCCAAGTTTCTTCTTAGATATGGAAAGAATGTGGGGTTAAGAACAGTGAGGAAGTATATGTAGAAGAGAGGCACATTCACATTTGCCTTAGGTGCTACAGGGCATGATAATACTGATCATGACTATTATGTAGCATTTACTGTGGATCACGCCCAGTTCTAGTGTTTTTTATATGAGTTAAATTAGCTGATGGTCACAGCTCGATGCATCAGATTCAGTGATCTGTTTTACAAAGGGGGAAAAAAAAACGAGACACAGAGATTTGGTGATTTGTCCAGATACAGTTAGTCATTAGCCTAACTGGAACTGAATTCAGGCAATTCAGCTTGACCCCTTGACTTCTCTGTATATCTCCTGGAGGGTGGCAGGGCAGAGTGAATTGATCAAGATGTGATAAATATGCTGAAATTTAAGTGGGCTAAGGGGCTTTCAGGTTAGTTGAATCTGATAATTAAACCATCCATCTTCTGAAAATGGGATGAAAAGACTTGGAATACACTAAGGAATATACAAGTGAGGACAAAGGCAGTTTAGTAGGAATAGGTCTGAATGTGTAATTTGTCTTTGTTTTTTAAGCAGTGCTTTGCAGCTTGAGCACAGATGCAGAAAAAACCTTGGTAGTCATGTGTTGTTTATTGAGAATTGGCTCATGGAAAAAATGAGCAGAGGAGAGGCCAGAAATCAATGTTTAATGGAATGATTTTTGGACTCTTGGAAACAGGGTTAAGTAGATATTGATGTCATATGCACAGTAATGCCATGAACAGTCCAAGTAACTTGGTTAGTTATTCGGAGTGGTCACATAACTAAAGTTTGTTGTCGTAGTTTGGGCTGCCATAACAAATGCCATAGACTGGGTAATTTAATCAACAAACTTTTATTTCTCACAGTTCTTGTTGCTGGTAAGTCCAAGGTCAAGATACCTGCTGATTCAGTTCCTGGTGATGGCCCTTTGCCTGGTTTGCAGATGGTTTCTTCCTTGGTATATTTTTGTATGGCGAGGAGTGGTATTCCGGGCCGGGGAGGGGGGGTGGTGGTGGTGGTGGTGGTGGTGGTGGTAGTGGCGGCGGCGGCGGTGGTGGTGGTATCTCTCTTGCCTATTCAAGGAACGCTAACTATATTTATGAGGGCTCCACCCTCATGGTTATCCATCTTCTGAAGATGAAATGAAGACACTTGGAATAGCCCTCCTAAAAGCTCTGCCTCCTTTGAGAACATATGAATTTAAGGTGGATGTAAACATTTAGTCCAGAGCAACTGTCAATTGAAAATATAGGCAGTTCCTTATAAGGGCAATGGTCCCCAACCTTTTTGGCAGCAGAGACTGTTTTGTGGAAGACAATTTTCGCATGGATGGGGATGGGGGTAGGAAGGATTCAAGCTACAAGAGAGGCCATAAGTACAGATAAGCTTTGTGTGCTCACCCCCTGCTATGGCCCTGTTCCTGACTAAAGTCCAGAAGTTGGGGACTCTAGCCCTAGGACATGTATTCAGGTTGATGGTACTAAATTAATTAATTAATTAATTTTTATAATATATGTTGTTGTTGGGTGCCGTTGAGTTGTGCCCGACTCATAGTGACCCTCATAGGGTTTTCAATGGCTGATTGTTTTGGGATTGCTTTGGGAGTGGATTACCACCTTCTCCCAGTTTTGTGGTGCTGGGAATCGAACCCAGGACCTCAGAGACGGCAGAGCAGCGCTCTACCAACTGAACTAAATCTCAGCCCTTTATAGTATATGTTGTTGTTGTTGTTAGGTGCCGTCGAGTCGGTATCCGACTCATAGCAACCCTCATAGGGTTTTCAATGGTATATTGTTGTTGTTGTTGTTAGGTGCCGTCAAGTCAGTATCTGACTCATAGCGACCCTCATAGGGTTTTCAATGGCTGAGTGCTTCGGGATTGCCTTGGGAGTGGATTGCCAGGCCCTTCTCCCATTCAATGGTATATAGGACACGTTTATTAAAGAGAATATCGCTTATAAAGAGAGTACACCTCCGAGACATGAAGGCGAGCCATAGTGAAGGGCCATTCCTGCTAGTGGTACTAAATTTAAAAGTATCTATGGTGAATTCTGAATTTCATTTTCTCACACATAATCATTAATGACATGTCTCCAGCATCTGAAATGTTGTTTAATTTTTCTTTCTTTCGCAAATACTCATTTGACCAATCTCTGACTAGAAAGTTTACCAAATTTCAGCCAGTGTGTTGATTAATTTATGTCAAGTCAATTAAGTTTTTGAGAACTCTGCTAATTATCCATGCTTTCATTTTTGTCTTTTCCACTTATTTCATTTTTATGATTATGACAAAAAACAACCATGCAAATACAGTATTGCTGTATGAGGGGATACTGCCAAAAAAGAACTATTAGCTGATGTTGTTGTTGTTAGCTGATAAGCACAACCAATATACAGTAGCTCTAAATGTTTATCTCCTGATTTAGGAAGTATCTGTTTGCTTTATTAAATGAGATTTACAGATGCTAAATATATAATGTGCAAAAATAGTTTGCATGAAAATCAATATTGTCTGTCTCTTCATTTCACCTTTTGATTAGAAGGTAAGAGAATGGTTTAGAGTTGATATAAAACACCTGTCTTTAATCTCATGGAATATACACCTTTTGTGATTTTGAAAGAATACTATTTGGTGTATTCATCCATGTTTTGTTCATTGTTCCTTTGGCAGTTAGCTGAACTGTCTTTAACTTTTCTTTGTATCTATGCATGTTCTTTTAGTGCTTTAATATAGATACTGAAGAAAGAATTACAAGGAAATATTTTTGTACAGAGTTGGGTCTGATCTTTGTGTGTGTGTGTGTGTGTGTGGTTTTTGGTGTTTTGATTTTAGGATGAGGATAGTGAACTTTTTTTTTTTTTTTTTGAGGGTACGGTACTTGGGAATTAAACCAGTGGCCTCGCACATACTTGCAAGTGCTCTACCGCTAGGCTACCCCCCCGCCCCCCGCCCCATTTATTTATTTATTCATTTTATTTTGAGATGGAGTCTCACTAAGTTACACAGGCTGCTTCTGGCCGTGAACTCATGATCCTCCTGCCTCAGCCTCCTAGGTCTCTGGGATTAGAGGCATGTGCCACTGCTTCCCAGCTAATAGTGAACATTTTGACCAAGCTCTTTTGGTAAAGCAGAACAGCAGAAACAGGGCAGATAAAGGGGAAGTTCCAGAGAGGACACTGGGGATGAAAATAGGTAGTCAGTGGCTTTGGAAATAAATTCCCCAAATTGAAGCAGGCATAGAAAATGTCTGTGCTGTTTCTCTAGTTCACTTCCAATAGTTTGTTATTCCTATCTGTAGGAGAATGTGTCTTTTGCGGAAATGAGACCCAAAGGAATTCAGTAATATTCTCAAGACCACAAAGGAAAGTGCAGGGTGTGATGTGTCCTTTGCACTTTGCCATAAGAAAAAATCATGTCTCATTTTAGCAAACATGAACACATTTCCGTTTCACAGAGGTTTTTTTCCCCTTAACTTTTTTTTCCCCTAAAGAAAATAACTTTGAAAGCATGGTTATACTAGAGGAGAAATGTTCTGCTACTTTTTAGATTTAAGGACTTCTATATGTCACTTTGTCAGAACCTCAAAGGTATCGTCATACAGCTTTTCATCACAGAATGCAGCATCCAAAATTACTTGTTATCTGCCAGCTTCTGCGTTAGGTGTAAGCAATATATTAGTTTGATCTCTGTACTTAAGGCACAGGTAATGTGCACGTTTCGTCATAAAACATAATGAAAACAGGATACAAAATGATGAGGGTAACTACAAAGGTCAAGAAAAGGCTATTTGAGGAAGTATGCTATTTAAACTGATTTTTGGAGAATGAGAAGGTGTACATAAGAAAAGAGCACTGAAGAGCATTCCTATCAAAGGGCATGACTATATAATATTGTAGTTAGGTGCCATCAGGTTGGGTCCACCTCATAGTGACCCTATGTACAACAGAATGAAACATTACCTGACTATTTGACAGTGCTTCTCTGCTATTCATAGGGTTTCCAATGGGTAATTGTTTCAGGAGTGGGCTACCAGGTCCTTCTCCCTAGTTTATCTTTGTCTGGAAGCTCAGCTGAAACCTGTCCACCAGGGTTGCCCCTGCTGGTATGAGAAATACTTACTGGTGGCATAGCTTTTAGCATCACAGCAACACACACGCCCCCACAGCATGACAAGCTGACAGACACTTGGGGGCTGTATTTACTGTAAAGGACCATATAGTCAATAGTTTTGTTTTTCTTAACTGTACATTGTCTGTCACAGAGCCTCATCCTTGCTGTTGGAGCCCAAAAGCTGTATGTAAATGTATGTAAATGAATAAACATGGCAGAATTCCAGTAAAACTTTATTTTAAAAAGGCAGCAGGCTATCCTTTGCCAATTCCAGGAGTAGAGACATTGACTATTATGAATGGAGAATTTAAGAGTTGATAGTGGAGAGGAATGGGACAGATAAAGTTGGGTAGGCCTTAAAGCCATGGCAGAAGGGCAGAAGGGCAGAAGCACTATGTGTTTGTTAAGACAGTGACATGCTGTAGTGTTGTTTTTAGGTGCCGCCGAGTCAGGTCTGACTGATAGTGACCCTCATAGGGTTTTCAGTGGCTGATTGTTTCAGGATTACCTCGGCAGTAGATTGCCATGTCCTTCTCCCATATGCTGTAGTGTAGATTGTTTAAAATATTACTCTGGCTGCTATATGAAGAATAAATGAGAAGGCTCAAGAATTAAAATGTGAGGAGATCAAGAAGAGATAAGAAGCACTAATTGAGGTTGGGCTGGGATTTAGCTCAGTGGGTAGAGCGCTGCGCTGCAGTCTCTGAGGTCCCGAGTTCAATTCCCAGCACCGCAAAAATGGGAGAAGGGCCTGGTAATCCACTCCCAAGGCAATCCCGAAACAGTCAGCCATTGAAAACCCTACGAGGGTCGCTATGAGTCGGATACCGACTCGATGGCACCTAACTACAACAACAACAATTGAGGTTAGTGATAGTGATAGTTAGGGTAGTGACGGTGGTAACAGAGAAAAATCTTCAGATTCAAGTCATATTTCACATGTGGAAAGAATGCTACCTGCTGATTTATAATGGGAATAACACAGGAAAGAATCCAAGATAATTTGTAGTTTTTCAGCTCTTGGACATCGAACTAAGTGATTCCACTTTTCAGTTGTAGATTTGAGGTAGAAAAAGGAATGTCATTTTGGTGTCTATTTAATACTTGAGTTAAGATGCATATAAAACTAGATATGCAAGAAGTTTGAACTGGATATGTAAATCTGGGGCTTATGAACATATAGAGATGATATTTAAAGCACGAGAGGTAGATGAAATCAGAGACAAAAGAAAAGGTCCAACATTAAACATGCAGTGTTTAAATTCAGTTTGAAGATTGCAGTAAGAGTGAAATATAGCCAAAGAGTGAGTGGTGCTTGGAAACCCAGCTCTAGTCTTAAATTCAGAATAACTTCAACATTTATTTAGGAGTTATAGCTTTTCGTGGCTCTTTTATTTGTGTGTGCTTCCAATGTTGGAAGTTTTAAATTCAGAAATAGTGATGATCGGTTCTCTCATGGTGGACAGGATAAGAGTAGAGCCATCTCCTTTCATTGTCCTCTTATAAGATTATTATTTGAGATTCCATATTTGACAGACAAGTCTCCAAGATCATCCTGTGGTAAGGAAGGACTTGTCATTTTTCTTCCACCTCCTTTTGCACATCCATTTAATAATAAATAATTTAGATGCAGCTGCAGTAGAAAAGTACTAGTTAGGAAATAATGAGAACTGGGCTTTAAGCCTAATTCTACCACTAATAATCTTGAATAAATTATTAGGCCTTTCTGGACTTCAGATTTTAATCTATAATTTTTTTTAATCTTAAAGAGAGCTAAAATTATATAAGGATTATTTATTACATTTAGGTTTCGTGCTCTCTCTCTCGCTCGCTCTCTCTTTTTTTTTTTTGGTGAGATAGGGTGTCACTCTGTAGCCAACACTGGCCTTGAACTTGAAATCCTCCTGTGTTAGCCTCCCCAGTATTAAAATAACAGATGTGGGCCACCATATCTGGCTTATTTGGATTACTAAGACTTAGAAATGTGGGCTGGGATTTAGCTCAGTGGGTAGAGCACTGCGCTGCAGTCTCTGAGGCCCCGAGTTCAATTCCCAGCACCGCAAAAATGGGAGAAGGGCCTGGCAATCCACCCCAAGGCAATCCCGAAACAGTCAGCCATTGAAAACCCTGTGAGGGTCGCTATGAGTCGGATACCGACTCGACAGCACCTAACACCACCACCACTTAGGAACATCATAGTTTTTGAGGTTTAGCATTCGTACCTATGCCATGTGGGCTTAGAACAAAACCATTTTAATTTTTAACTAAATCAGAGAAGAAGCTTTAGTTGTAATATGGCTCGAGTATCACTATCTCAATTCATGATACAGGTTTCTTAGATTTGTTTTATGTTTAATTTCTCATCTTTCAAATTAATACTCTAATGATAATTCAGTAACATACTGTTCTCATAACCTATAAAAAAGCTGATTCTTGTATTTTGCAATTTTGTTTTCATTTTAGAAAGATAGCTAAAGAAAAAAGATGTTAGCTTTTAAAATCTAGAAAGCAACTATCTATTGCTAAAAGGAATGTTTACTGCAGTGGTACTCAAAGTCTTTATTCATATATCCTATTCTGTGATTTTTTTTTTCTTAGTAACTTTTTTAGTTGTTGTTAGGTGCTGCCTAGTCAGTATCTGACTCATAGCGACCCTATGTACAACAGGTGAAACACTATTGTTGTGCTTCTCTGCTATTCATTGGGTTTTCAGTGGCTGACTGTTTTGGGGAGTGGGTTTCCGGGTTCTTCTCCCAAGCCTACAGCACCTGGTAGTCCCAGATGGTCTCCCATCCAAGTACTAACCAGGCCTGACCCTGGCTTCTGAGATCTGACAGGATCAGACGCCACAGTGGTATGGCTGTGGGCCTTTATTAGTGCATTTCATTTTGACATTTTGATACGTGTGTATCACTGTACATTGCTCATACTTTGAATGGGAAGAAGGCAGAATAAGAGGAGGAGCTTTACTGTACTAGCCTTTTCTTCCTTCAGAAAACAAGTGACTGGTTATATGCCAGGTACTGATCCAAGTATTTGCTGTATATCAAGTAAAGATTTCTGCCTTTGTGAAAATTAACAGATTTGAACTTCATGCTTGGATCTGTGCTTTGTAATCTTGGTCTCAATTCTAAACGCTTTGTCCTACAGGTAGAGAAACTGAAACCTTTAAGGAGACGGTTTCAGTTTTTCAGTGACTTTTTTGAACTTTGTAAACTGAAAAGTCTTTTGTAGAACAAATAACGCCCTACCATTTTTTTTTTTTTTTTTTGGTATGTAGGATCTCTACCGAAAATTCGTGTTTCTGTGTAAACTACTTTTTTCAATATATTGATTTTTCACTCCAATCTTAGGAAGAAGGAAGAGAAGATTTAGTGTTTTAAATATTTATTTGTAGGTAAATCAAGATGTTTACATGAGGGTACTGATTTCCTGTAGAAATGAAGTTGATAACTTTAGGATAAGCTCTGAACTATTTTGTAGGCCAGTTAAGTAGGCTTAACTTCTGCAATAAAGCATTTTGAGTGCTTTTCCCACTTTTTTAGGCAAGGATGAATGAATGTGCAGAGATAGTTTAGTGCTTTTTGTGTATAAAATAGAACGGTAAAGACAGATTGCAGGTCAGAGGCCCATAGATACTGAGTTTCTCCAGTGTCTCAGCCACCTCAAAATAAGACATGATGGCTGCCAGCAAGAAACTTACAGTTTTAGTGAGGTAATCAGAGTTGAAGGGGAATATTCTGCCTGAAGAATTCAGGACAGGATGCAAAGAGGTTACTTTTGATGAGCCTTTAAAGGTTATTAAAGATTCATCATGTGAACAAAGACAAAATATAGTTCTAGTAGGGAAAATTGCATGAGAAAAAAGTCAAGTAGATATGTGCTCAGTAAGGCAGGTAGATCGGCGCTGGGATTTAGCTCAGTTGGTAGAGCGCTGCGCTGCAGTCTCTGAGGTCCTGAGTTCAATTCCCAGCACCACAAAAATGGGAGAAGGACCTGGCAATCCACTCCCAAGGCAATCCCGAAACAGTCAGCCATTGAAAACCCTATGAGGGTTGCTATGAGTCGGATACTGACTCGATGGCACCTAACAACAATAAGAACAAGGTAGGTAGATCAGTGTAGATGGAACAAAAAAGGCCTTCAGATGTATTAGTAATGAAAATGTTAAAATGAGTTGGACTAGGTTTTGAAAAGTAAGTGATTTAGGTTGTATTCTGTGGTGGAAGGAGCTGCCTTTCTCTCTCTTTTTTTTCTATACTACAGGTTGAACCCAGGGCCCTGTGCATACTAGGCAAGTGCTCTACCACTGAGCTGCACCCCCAACTTCCTTTTTATATTTTATTTTGGGACATGAGCTTGTCAAGGTGTACAGGCTGCCACTGGCCTCAAACTCACAATCCTCCTCCCTTGCCTTCTAAGTATCTGGGATGACAGGCACCAATCAAGACTCTTTGCTCCGTTGTTTTTAATTTTCAAAAAGGGACTGCAAGCTGGGCGTGGTGGCGCATGCCTGTAATCCCAGTGGCTTGGGAGGCGGAGCCAGGAGGATCGCAAGTTCGAGACCAGAGGAAGTCTGTGAAATTTAGCAAGACCCTGTCTCAGAAAGTAAAGAAAAAAATAAAAGGGCTGGGGGTGCAGCTCAGTGGTCCAGCACTTGCAAAGCATGCAGGCGTGAGGCCCCGGATCAACCCCCAATACCACAAAAAAAAAAAAAAAAAGAGAGACTGCAGTGGAGAAGATGAAGTAGAATATTTAGTATGTCACTGATGCTTATCTTCAGTTCTGCTATCTTATTTAATGCTTTTTTTCTAACTTAAAATTGTTGGAAGAAACTGAGAACCTATTATGATGAATGTTGGGGTGGTTTAGAGAGGTGATAAAAGTCAGACTAGCAGTCAGAAAAGAAAGTCTGAGCTAGGCATAAAATTCCTTAATGAATATGATATGGTGAGAGTAACCTGAATATGAAAAGGGTCATCTCTAAACATGGAGAGATTATTGTGGATAGGGTGGAGAAAAGTAGTTATTGGAGAGTCAGTAAGATAGCAGCCATAGGATATAAGAGAGAGGAAGTTGAATGGCTTTCTCTTTGGAAGAATTGGGAGATAGATGATGTTAGGGAAGAGCCAGGTTTTAAGGTGTTGGTATTTAGCAATTTTGTTGCTATATACCAGCTATTCTTGCATAAGTTGTTGAATAGGCTGTTAGCACTGTGAGGACAGTTAGCCCTCTCTGTCTCGTTTCAGTTGTATTTGAAGAGATGATCTTTTAATATTATTAAATATGTGAATGAACAAGGTCTAGTACCTTCCATTCATCTTTGTCTGTCTTGTTCTTTGTATGAAGTTTGTGTTCAGTTGTCCGTTGAAATGAGTATTTGAGAATAATACGAAGTTTCAAAATGGAAACCACTGTGGTTATAGCCACAGATTGCTGAGATCCACTTTATCTTCTATATGTGGGGTAGTACTTCTGCCTACCCAGGTTATTTTTAGTGAATTTAGCCATTATTTAAATGTACAGTATGATTTTGGGGCTCTATACCTCTTTTTTGTTGTTGTTGCTGTTTGGTTTTTGTTTGTTTTGAGATTTGAGTGTGATTTCTGGGACCCAGATAGTGATTTTTATGAAATTGTGATTCATTTTTTCCATCATACTCAAGAGAACAAAAGTACTAAGTATCCTCTTGCTATAGTTTGTATTTGGGCTGGGATTTAGCTCAGTTGGTAGAGCACTGCTCTGCAGTCTCTGAGGTCCCGGGTTCGACTCCCAGCACCGCAAAAAAGGGAGAAGGACATGGCAGTCCACTCCTGAGGCAATTCGGAAGCAATCAGCCATTGAAAACCCTATGAGGGCTGCTATGAGTCAGATACGACTGGACGGCACCTAACAACAAAAATAGTTTGTATTTTTCTACCTTAGTCTATCAAAATGTTGCTCAGAGTTTAACTATGATACTAATAATATAATAGCTTTTAATATGTCTTTTATTATCTTAACCATTGGGCATGCAGTACTTTAAAAATGATAATCCATAGTGGAATCTTGTGGAAGGATTTTTTTTCCCCCTACATTCCTTCCCAACCAGTAAGTTTTAAACACCATTTTTCATGGTACTATTTTGCATTCAGAGGAATTCTGATTTTCTAAGGTGTGGCTTTTTTTTTTAAAAAAATGATGCCAAATTTAGATGATTTTCTCTTTGCCTTAATGTGCCAGATTATCTTTATGTATGAAATTATGAAAGCATGTTGCCCTAATACCTTTTCTGCGCTTCTCCTTTGAGTCTTAGACCATCTCTTGAGGTTTATTGATCCTAATATTGGGCTACTCCTTTTCCCCTGTGATTATAAAGTGGCTGAATGCATCTTGTGTCCCCCATAGTGCCCAGGATCTTGCTTTGCTTGTTGCAAGCAATTACAAATATTTGAATTGTCAGTTTAGGGAAAGATTTTTATATATTCTTTTGAATGGGTAGTTAATATCTGGTATTAGTCAATGTCTAGTATTAGGATCCGATATCTCCTAGTTAAGAGCATTATTTTGGACATTTAAAACTGAACTGGAGTTTAGTTCAGTTGGTAGAGTGCTGCTGTATGTGCTCTGAGGCCTTGGGTTTGGTCCCCAGCACCACCAAAATAGGAGAAGGATCTGACAGCCTATTCTTGAAACAATCCTGCAACAATCAGCCATTGAAAACCCTAAAAATATCCTGCAACAGTCAGCCATTGAAAACTCTAAAAATAGCAGAGAAATACTTGACATAGTGCCAGGAATGGCACAGTATGGGGAGGATTTCGTTCTGCTGTACATAGTCACTATGAGTCAGACCCAGCTCTTTTGCACCATAATGTCGTCATCATCCTAGCTACTGTTGCTCTACGTCTTTGCCAGCATTTGGTGTTGTCCATCAGCAGTGAATCAGTGTGTTCGTGTTGTCCTGCATCCTTGCCCGCATTTGGTGTCAGTGTTTTTTTATTTTGGCCATCCTAATAGGTGTAAGCCTGCAGCTGTAGCCCTGTGGCATCCGATCTGGTCAGATCTCGGAAGCTAAGCAGGGTCAGGCCTGGTTAGTACCTCGATGGGAGACTGCCTGGGAACACCAGAAGCTGTAGGCTTGGGAGAAGGACCTGGCAACCCCCTCCCAAAAATCAATCTGCCATTGAAAACCCTATGGACAGCAGAGCAGCACTGATAATAGTGTTTCCCCTGTTGTACAGAGGGTCGCTATGAGTCGGATACCGACTCGACGGCACCTAACAACAACAACAACAAATAGGTGTAAAGTGGTGTCATATTATTTTAATTTGCAGTCCTCCAGTGTCATCTTTTTGTATCTTTATGTTGTTGTTAGGTGTTGTTGAGTCAGGTCTGACTCATAGCAACCCTAGTAGAGTTTTGAATGGCTATTTTCAGGATTGCTTTGGGAGTGGATTGCCACATCCTTCTCTCATTTTCGTGGTGCTGGGGATCAAGCCCAGGGCCTCAGGGAACAGAGTGGCCGTACTCTACCAACTGAGCTAAACCCTAGCCACCCCGTATGTCTATAGTTAGGTATTTTTTCAGGTCTTTGGGGCACTTCCTAAATTGAGTTGCTTGGTTTTTCATTAAGTTTTAAGAATTGTTTCTATATTTTGGGTAATAGTTCTGTATCAGATATGTCTTTTGCATGTATTTTCTCCCTGCCTGTGGCTTGACTTCGTTCTCTTGGCTAAAATCTATTTTTAAAAGCTCTTCAAGTAAATCTAATTCTCTGCAGATTGATGCACTGTTCTAATCACTGTTCATGTATAATGATGGAAACAATTTTTTTTCTAGGGAAATGTTAGAGGAAGAATTTTTGCTCAGAGTGATCTGAATAAGTAGGAAGAGATTATAATAGCTGTATCTAAGGCATTTTATTTTTAATCATATGTTTGTGTGTGTGTGCATAGTCACTCAGAAACAGCCACAAAATACTAGCTTTTAATCATAGCCATTTTCTATATAATACAAGTTCACTGTTACTGATTTGTCAGGATAATTTTTTGAAATATGATGCAAACAGAGCAATCATTTGTAACATATTGTGCTAGTTGATCTCATTTTTATTTTGCCGAAAGCCAGGTATAAATTATAAATACATGAATACTTGCTGGCATGTAGGTGTATAAATCTTATTTTAGAGCACATGTTTTATAATTTTTTTTAGTCAGTTTATCATTCATTCAACAAATATGCCAAGTATTTTTGAAAATCATTTCCTGATTTGAAATGTATTCCAAAATCAGGATGATTTTAATACAGTTTACCTTTAACCTGATTTTATAGCAAAGAGTTCATACAAGTTTGCTTAAGTCCTCATGAATAATTAATTGGGTAGATATTTTGGTATTTGGAATATATAGTTTTAGTTTTGTGAGTAGTATAGTTCTGACATTGTCATGATTTCTTTCGTCTGATTTTGGAGACAGTCTTACTGTGTGTCCCAGGCTGGCCTTGCAATATTTCCTTGTTGAAGACCTGGGGTTACAAGGAGGCACCACCACACCAGGCCTACGTTGTCATGATTCTATCTTAATTGGTGTTCAGAATTTAGTGGTTTAGTGAAAGTACAAAGCTTGGTGAAGAATTTTGTAAGTAGGCACATTTTCAACTTGTTGATTTTCTTTTAGTGTGAGCTACCTTGGGATTTGTATCTGATAAGTACTAGATTTAATCTTAGGTTTTTGCTTATAGGGTGAAGTCAATTAATGTGTTGATATTATAAATTCATTTATCAATTTAACTTATTAATATATTTATCAATTACGTATCCATTTTACATAAAAGTATTTGTTGAGCATAGTACTGTCAGCTAACTACGATGGATGTGTATCACTTTTGAAATAGCGTATTTATGGAGCAATTTCAGGGGTCTGCATCTTGAAGTCAGCGTTTAGTCTTGTGAACAAAAGAAAATATTTAATATCCTAAATTATGTGGTATACGGTAGTCATTTTCACACTATATTTGATACAGTAGGTGATTTATCCAATCATTAAAATCTAATAACTTTGTATGATATAATCTTTTTCCCTCAGTATATAAGAAAGAATAAATTAAACACAATTTTTTCCAGTACATTGCGTGTATTTCCTTTTAGACTTTGATGCTTTAAGCCATTGTTTATACTTAATCTACTATGGAATGACATTTTATCTACATATGTTTGTAATTCAAGTTTATAGATACCTGAGATCTCAACACATTATTGATTATTGATCTCAGCACCATGACTTCACAAGCTGAAAAGGTTTAACCATAAATACAGATTGTCATGCTAGAGAATGTTTGGAGATAGAAGACAGCTGTTTAGGCTGGCGTTACCAAGACTTGAGTTTGGCCATGGAAGGTCGGCTAGGTTAGAATAATTGTAGAGGTTGGCAGTGAAGTAGTCATCCCTTTGGATCCTCTGGTCCCGCACAGGTGCTCAGTTTGTTAATGTAAAGTGGCATATTTGCACATACTTTACAGCACATCATCCTCCCACAATTACATATAATACCAGTACAATGTAAATTCTGTGTAAACAGCAGATGTACTGTGTTGCTTAGGGAATATTGACAAGGACAGAAGGTTTGTCTGTGTTCAGTAGAGACACAGTTGTTTTCCCACATGTTTTTGATACATGGTTGATTGAATTTGTGGATGTATAGTCTCAAGGTGTTATAGCAGTTTAGGGCACAGAAACAGAATTTCTTCATCCTAAAGTTAGAACCAGAATCTAGATTCTGATTTCTAGGCAAATAATTATCACATTGGGTGGAGAGCATAGTAGGAAGGAATATGGTCAGTAACCTTTTATTACAGAAGATGGTATTAAGCTTGTGGACTTTACAAAGGAATTTCTAAGGTTTGAGTAGTCTTTTATTAGGATTGGATTAGGAAGACATTCCAAACTTGAGGGAACTTCCTGTGCAGAAGCAGGTATCTTGAAAGTGCTTACCATGTTGAAAATTGAGTCATAGTATTGGAGGGTAGGGGTGAAATGCACAGTCTTCTATATGCCAGGTACTATGCTAAGTGTGAAGTGAGGAGCACATGGAAAAGCTAGAAATCCTGCCATTGTGGAGACATTTACATTTTAGTGGGAGAAACAGTAAACAAATGTGTAATATAGTAATTAGGTAACAATGAATACTAGGAAGAAAAATGAAATGTAGGGTAAAGAAATAGAGATAAGGGTTATTGCAGCTGGGTGCGGTGGCGCATGCCTATTATAATCCCAGGGACATGGGAGGCAGAGGCAAGTTCAAGACCAGAGGCAGTCTGTGTAATTTAGCGAGACCGTGTCTCAAAAGAGCAAAAAAAAAAAAAAAAAAAAAAAAGAGAGAGAGAGAGAGAGAGGTTATTTGAAATATAGTAGTCAGGGAAGACCTGTCTATGGAGATGAAATTTGAGCAGAAGAAAGTGAAGGGAGAGCCTTGTGACTTGAGGGAGGAGAAATGGCAGAGCAGTTAATAGTTGTTTTCTGTGTTTTAGGCACTGTCTTAAGTGCATTACTATACTAATTGGCCTGTCAGCAATCCTGCAAAAAGGATACTATTCCCATGTAAAGGAATTGAGGCCCAGAAATTAAAGAATTTAATTAAAGGCACACAGCTGGTCAAGGAGGTAGGATTGGTGCTCACATAGTTTGACTCTATAGTCAGTACTCTTAGTCATTATTCAGAGATGGGGAAGGGAAGTTGTAGTGGGAAATTTAGTTGGAACAGTAGGCTGGGGCCAATTATAGGGCCTTGTAGTTCATTATAAGAATTTAGGATTTTATTCTGACCATGATGTTAAGTCATTGGAGGTTTAGGAATACCCAGGAGGTTGCTTTATGACTGTGGAAGGTCAAGAGAGAAGTTTGGACTATACATACACATTTGGTAGTCCTTTTTTGTATAGTTTATAGCGTAAAATATTTCTACTGGCCTATAACATATTTCTTTGATTTGAAATTAAGGAATCTACTTCATTTTATTAAACAGATAAATATGCATGCATATATGTATGAGTATATGTATGTGTATGTGCGTAAACAAACTAATAAATTGTTCTGTTAATAGGTGCGAGAAGATGTATTAAATTCATTGAATAACAACTTTCTTCAAACACTAAATCAAGCTTGGAATGATCATCAAACAGCTATGGTGATGATTAGAGACATACTAATGTATATGGTAAGTAGAGCTTTGTAGTTATTTTTTTCTTGAAGAAATTAAACATTTTAAAACACTGACTTTCTGACAAACTCAGTTAAGTGGTCCATCTCAGTGTGAAAGGTAGTTTGGGATTTTATTTGTTAAATAAACAGGATTGCCTTTATAAGGACCAACCTCAGCCTTTGTAAATGAGATCTTAATTTTCACATAGTCACTGAGTGATTAAAAAATGGAAAGCTGAAAACAAATTATCTAAAATTGTGTTCTTTTTTTCTTGCTATTTAGCACTTGTGCTTCAGGTCAGCATGGTTAAATGACAGGATGAGGTGAAAGCTGAATATTCTCTTACAAGTTTTTAAAGCTTAAGTGTTATTCAGTGAGAGACAAGTCAAATGTTTATATTAATAATGCAAATATGTTTCTAGTAATTATACTCTCTTTTCTTCCCTCCTTCGTTCCTTTCCTTTCTCTCTCTCTTTCCCTCTCTCCCTCTCTCTTTCTTGACAGAGTCTCGCTAGGTTATACATGTTACCTTTGATCTTGAGCTTTTGATTTTCCTGCCATAGCTTCCTGAGTTGCTGGGATTACAGCTGTGCACCATGGCGCCAGCCCTAGTTCTTATACTCTTAATAGCTGCCATCCATCTCTCTTCCTACTAAATTCTTGTAATGCATCATTTCATCCAGTGTTATTTAAAGATATTAGCTTCTTTGGATGTTAGCTTCTTTGGATGTATATTTCATTTTTCACTTGTTATTGCTATTTTTGCATTTTCATTGGTCAAGAGAAGATCATGTCCAGCAAGACATTTTGGAGAACATTGGATTGAGCTAAACTATGTAATAACTTTTGGAGAGATTAAACACTGAATTCTTCAAAAATCTGTAATAGAATGACACAAGATTCTTATAGTTTAATTATTACATCAGTGCAAAATTAGAAGTCTCATGACTTGTCTTGTTATTGAGTGCTTATGTTTCAGAACTGGAAAATGATTTTCTTCCAGTGTTTTACTTGCTTCAGATTTTTATTTTCAATTTCTTTAGTTTTGAGTTTTAATTGCAATGTAGTGATGAGAGGTTGTTCTATTTTCTTTACTTCACAGAATAAAGCAAGTTTTGAAAAGTACTTCCAGTGAGAACAAACAACTGTAAAGTTTTTTTGTTCTGCTAAGTGAATTCAGTAAAGCCAGTTACCCTGGTTTGGTAAGGGTTTGATGGCAAACCAGGTCAGGGAGAGGCCACTTTATTTCTCAGGACTGTAATAAAAGGTTAAAAAGTTACCTAGTCTTTCTGAGCATCATTTTCCTTGTCAGATTGTAGATTTTGTGTTGTTATTTTAAGGATAAATGAGATAGCATGTGAAAACATATGTCTGGCATATAAATGTGAAAATAGTTTGCTGCTGTTTTCTTCTTTAAATTTTTGATTTGATAATAATTGTTTAAATTTTATTTCAGCTGTCCAACACTGTGATAGAAAACCACTTGTAATTTCATCTTCAATTGCTCTGTGGATGAAGTATTTTAAAATTTTATTCATGCACTTATATTTTGTTTCAGTTTTGTTTCAGTTTTGTTTCAGTTCCCTTTTTAAAAAACACATAAATCACAGGCTTTGACTCCTGGTTCTACTTCTTATGTGACCATGATCAAACCATTAGTTAGTTCATGCTTCAGCCTGCTCATTTATAAAATGGAAAAAATACTGTATCGGTTGAGTAGGGAATTCATGTGGCCTAAATGAAATTCATGTAAAACACTTACGAGGCTTGGCTCATAGTAATGAATTTAGTAAAAATTAACATTAATATTTCTTGTCCCTTCATCTTTTGCTGAACCCATGTGGTAGTAGCACAATGCTGGATACACCCAGTGACCTTGTGTCTCTCCTGGAGGAAACTTTACACTTGATAGGCCAGTGCCACTGTTTATTCATTGTCACAGACTTCCCTCAGCCCTACACATTGCCTAGCAGTTTCACTCTCGTTCTCTAGTCAGTTTGTTTGCTCTGCCAGTTACTTCTCTTTGAGCCTCTGGCTCTCCTCGTTCTGTCACGTCTAATAAATGATATTGCCTTCTACCTCTCAGAAAAAAAGAGAAAGCATCAGGCAGGAGCTGTGTTCATGTCTTGCCACTAAATCTACAACTTTGTCTATATTTTCTTCCCTTTAGTGTTTTTCTTCTTCTCTCTTCTATTGCAGGATGGTGTTTCCTCTCCTGTCAAAGGCCAGTTCTTTACCTTTGCTAAAGATCACACCCTTTTCTACCTTGTTGGGACCTTACTTGTCTTTTGCTTTTGCCTTTTTTACTGCTCTGATTTGCCAGCATTGGACATATTCAGGCCATTCACATCCTCAGAATAAAATTCTATTGAATCTTCTGATGGACCACTGTTTCCTAAGGTCTCTTACCTGTCTTCGGCAGCCAGATAGCTCATGACAAATGTTGACACTTGATGTCTCCCTTTTCTCATCTTTCATTTACTCCAAATATGTTCCAGTTAATCATCTACCTTAATTATTCTGTCCAGTTTTGCCCTTACTAGGATCACCATGGAATCTCTGCACCTCTGAATACGAAGATTACTGTGAATCCTCATATTTCCCAGCTGCGTTTGGCATATCTGGCACTTTTTTTCTTTTAACATGTTTGGTCCTTGGTTACAGTTATAAAACACTCTTACCTTCTGCTTATTCCTTCTTAGTGCCTCCACTTGCTTCCCCACTCATGTAATTTGAGAGATTTTTCATATTTAGTCCTAGACTTTGTCTTCTAATGATATGCTGGGTTCACTTCACTTAACTCCTGTAGTTCCAGGTACCTCTGTGCAAATGATTCCCAAATTGTATGTTAATAATTTCACTCTCTGAGATTGAGACCACTATCGTCTGTTTAGTTGATGACTCCCTTCATTATATACAAGACACTACAAACTTGGCATGTCCAAATGAGCTCATAATCACTATCATTCTATTTGTTTATACCTGAAACCTGAGATTTGTCAGTTGCTTCTCCCTTTCTTCCAGTAGCGCCTTCCTCGTTTCCTACATAACCTGTTGTTGGTATCTCTTATTTGTTTCTGCTATCGTGTCTGTTAGCCAAGACCAATTCATCCTCATTTCTTTCCTGGAGTATTCAACATGAGTAGTCTTATATCATTCACTGCGCTCTTCTCTATTCTGTTTTCTATATCTCTCCCAGAGTTATTACTTCAAAACACAAATCTGATCAAACTACTGCTCTGCTTAAGTCCTTATTACCTCTGCTCTTGGAATCTTCACACTGCTTCTGTCGCAGAAAGTTTTCAAAATGATTCCTTTCTTCATGTAATTTGTTCTACTTATCCTTTAAATCCTAAAATTTCTTACCAGCTTTCCCTAACCCATGTACTTCCCACTGGCTGTAGTTGTTCTCATTGCACCCAGAACTGTTCTTTGTAGCATTTATAACAAATCAGTAGTCTCTCCACTCCCATTACTCTTCTTGCGGTTTAGGGGCCATTATTAAGTAAAACAAGGATTACTTGAATAAAAGTACTGCAGTAATGTGGCATGTGGATCTGAAAACTGAGACAACAATTAAGCAACGGTTAGGAGATTGGCTAATGCAGCATGGAAACACTGGACAAAGGGTTCATATCAGGCAGGTCAGAGTGGGACTGTGCAAGATTTCATTTCCTTAGAAGAATATACAATTTTAAACTTCTGAATTATTTCTGAAATCTTCCATTTAATATTTTTGGACTGTAGTTGGCCAAGGGTAACTGAAATTACTGAAAGCAAAACCGTGGCTACGGAAGGCTGCTGAACTGTGCCCTGCGTGGTTCCCCACTAGGCTGGACTGAGGATGCGGGCAGTGTCTGGGAGACCATTGTGGCCCAGCACCTAGCTCAGGTTCTTTGCACAAGCTAGGCACTCACTGTGTCTTGAGAGAAGTAATACAAGAAGTATATGGTGTGTTCTTCCCTAATACAGTGTGCTTTTTCACAGTGTTTATTTGATTTTAGATTCAGAAAGAAAATACTGGTATCTTCACATCCTACAACATGAATTTTTTTCATTTTTATAATTCATTTTCTTATTTTATCTTTTTTAATTATACTGTGGGCTGGGATTTAGCTCAGTGGGTAGAGTGCTTCGCTGCAGCCTCTGAGGACACGAGTTCAATTCCCAGCACCGCAAAAATGGGAGAAGGGCCTGGCAATCCACTCCCAAGGCAATCCCGAAGCACTCAGCCATTGAAAACCCTATGAGGGTCGCTATGAGTCGGATACCGACTCGAGGGCACCTAACAACAACAACAACAATTATACTGTTCTGGGATTAATTAAAGTTCACCTAAAAAAGTACATTTTAAAATTAAGATAAAATTTGTTCTTTGGAATGAAATAAAAAGCATTCAAAATGATCTTTGACAAGTATGTGCATCCCTGTAAACAGTATTCCAGTGAAGATAAATAAGTGCTTTTAATTTTCCAAAAACTAAAAAAAGTTTTTTTCCTAGTGACATGTACATTTTTTCTTATTTATGCATGTATGTATGCATTTATTTATTTACATTTTGAAGATTTTCTGCTTTATCTTTGACATCTGAGGTCACGTTGCCTGGGCATGTGCCACAGGTGTAGTAGTATTACCTGCCCGGATCCTGTAGAGGTTTCTTGTTCTGTGATTCCTGGCTCTAACTATTGGAGTTTTAGAGCTCAGGCTCAGAAATGGTGGAGAGAAGCTTCACTGTCTACCCACCTAAGACCTACTCAGCCAGCTGACTTTTCTTTTAATGAGGAGGTGTCTATGTCTAACATGTCACTAAGGCATGAGCCTTAGTGTATATATACCATAGGGCACACGGACTCTGGAAAGTGAACGTGAAATCACTAGTCACATGAAAGCAGGCATTGGTGAAAATTTGTCCCATGTAATTTTGTTGTTTGGCTTTCGTTGTTTCAGAAAGTAAAGGGTATTTGTCTCTAGGTGGAACAAATGGCCACTATTTTTGGTCACTTCATTCCTTCCTAAGGTTTCAGACATGCATTACCTATTTGGCTCCTGAAGACATTAGAGTTTGTAATTCCTGCTTTACTTAAGTTTGTTTGTTTGTTTACCTTCACTGTTATTTTAAAGAAGTGCATGTTCAGCTTTTGAGATAGTTTGAGACTGGTTAGTAGATGTTTCACTTTCAGTTTTAGTTATTCAGAAGACTGATGACGGGGACCCCACTGGACGGCACCTAACAACAACATCAATTGGGAAAAGATATGAGTATTTTATAGGAAAGTATGTTATAATATATAACGTTATTGTTTGGTGCCATCACGTCGGTATCTGACTCATAGCGACCCTGCGTACAACAGGTTAAACACTACTGTCAGTGCTTCTCTGCTATTCATAGGGTTTTCAGTGATGCATGTATTTTTGGGAGTGGGTTGCCGGGTCCTTCTCCCAAGCCTACAGCACCTGGTGTTCCCAGGTGGTCTCCCATCCAAGTACTAACCAGGCCTGACCCTACTTAGGTTCTGAGACCTGATGGGATTGGATGCCACAGTGCTATGGCTGCAGGCATGACATATAATAGCTACTATAATATATAATAGCTTTAGTTATTGATATAATTGTAAGTATTAATGTTTGGCTAATTTTTTTCTTCAACTATGAGAATGAGTGAAATGTCAAGGGAAAAATAAATTTATGAACAGTATCCTATACCTGACTTGAGCAACTAGAGTTAATGTTGAAGGAAATGGAAAGTCATTTCATATCTCCTCCAATATGTCAATAACTAATCTCTGGAACCTGAGAATGTTACCTTAAATAGCAGAAGAAACTTTGCAGATGTGTTTAAGAATCTTTAGATGAAGTGACCTTGACCATTCTTAAGTTGTTGTTGTTAAGTGCTACCAAGTCAGTGTCTGACTCATAGTGACCCTGTGTACAATAGACAAAACAATTTTGTTAGTGCTTCTCTGCTATTCATAGGGTTTTCAATGGCTGATTATTTTGTGTGTGTTTTTGTGGAAAGGAGTGGGTTTCCAAGTCCTCCTCCCAAGCCTACAGCACCTGGTGTTTCCAGGCCATCTCCATCCAAGTACTAACCAGGCTTGACCCTGCTTAGCTTCCAAGATTTGACAGGATCGGACGCCACAGTGGTACAGCTGCAGTCAGGACCATTCTCATAGACCTGATGTAATCACAGAGATCCTCACAAGAGGGACACAGGAGGAATAAGAACTGGAAAGAAAGGTGGTATCATGATAGATATAGAGATTGGGATGATATAAAGATGGGGAAGGAGCCTCTAGTCAAGAAATAAAAGTGACCACTAGAAGCCGAGGAAGGAAGGAAGTAGATTACACTCTTAGATCCTTCAGAAAGGACTAACCCTGTCAACACCTTGGGTTTAGTCCTGACACTGATTTCAGTTTAATAAATAAGGCATGAAATTTTTTATAGGAGCAATAGGAAACTAATAAATTGAAAGTTTGAAATATCCACTCTGCAGGGTTAACTAGGTACAAATCAATGAATTATCTTTAGTTGTAAGGGGCTAATTTAGGTACCTTGGTGGCAAAGTCTGTACTTTTTCTAGAGGTGCTCAGCAGCCAGAGAAGAATTTTCAAAAAGAGAACCCACTAATATAATTTTCCCTATTGGGAGTGGAAAGAATTCTAACATAATACCAAAATTAAAATGATCATGGCCTCAAGTTGTTTAAGGAGGCGAGTGAATCTTGAGATCCCAAGAAATAGAAATATTAGAAATTAGTAGACCTAGAGATCCAGTGAGAGTGAGGAAGAGGTTCATTTAAGTACGACAGAGTGGGAATTAAAAATGACCTTCAGTATCAGTTATTTGATGTCTTTTAAGAATGAGGTTTAACAGAACTGGAACCCAAGGACATACAGAAAAATATTACCAAGTAAATGATAGAGAAGACTTAGATGGGGAGGGTGGGGGGGAAGCATACAAGAGGGTAAGGGGGAACCTGTATGAATAATGTACATCAAAATGCATATATGGAAATGTCACAATGAAAAGCATGTCAGAATGAATCACATTAAGGTGTTCATTAAAAAATTCCAATAAAAAATGTAAAAAAAAAAAAAGAATGAGGTTTAAGTTTTGCTTATACCAGTATGTGATTGAAGGGAATCTTGATAGAATGGGAGATGAACATTTATTTAGTCTTTAAGGAGTATGTGAGATTGCCCATTAGTATGAATATTATAATTACTAAAGGAACACATAGCAAGGAGAACTGACCAAAACCATAAGCTATTTGTGGAAGCTACCAAGAAGGATTTGTATTCCCTTCAAGGTCAGAAGATGGGAGGAGATCATTGACATGGTGGGATTTGTGGTTCTGTATTTTCTCCTGTAGATTTTGGTACTTTGATCTCCAAAAAGTATTTCATCTTACTCTTGTTGGCACATTTAGAGAAGTTTGAAAATAGGTATATTCTAGAGTAGCGCAGATAGACTAGAACAGCACAGACAAATTGATCAAGAATCTTCCCTGGCACCTTCTCTGCTTTCAAAGTGATACCTTAGAAGAAAATAGTATCCCTAGTCAGATGCCATGGCTCACACCTGTAATCCCAGCTGCTCTGGAAGCTGAGGCAGGAGGATCTGAAGTTCTAGGCTACAGGCAGCCTGTGCTGCTTAGGGATACCCTGTCTCAAAAACAAAAAATATGAGAAGGGGCTGGGGGTGTGGCTTAGTGGTAGAGTGGTTGCCTAGATTGTGTGATGCCTTGGTTCAACCTCTGGTACTGCCCACCTCCGGAAAAAAAAAAGAGGAGGAGGGGGAGGAGCTTCTTGCTTATTCAACATTCATTTTGTATCTGACATTGTCCAGGATTGTGTCATCTTTTTATAGTTATGAAAAATTAAATAGTAGGCCTTTATGTAAAATAAAACCAGGATATCATCCAACATACTGTAAAAGTTACAAATGTGCTTGATGATTAGGATTTCTTTCTTGATTTCCATCTTGGCTCTTTTTTTTGTTGTTGTTTTTCTTTTCTTTTGTTTTTTATTATGCATAATTATTCTATTTGCAATTATTATTTAATAATTTTCAGCTCCTGTTTGAAATAAATTAATGGAACCATGAACATTTTGCTTACTATGTCCTGTGAAATAGTTTTTGTTTGTGGTGATGAGTTAGCAGTCCACAACATTAAGTTTACGGAGAAGAGTATTTATTTAGTGTTCAACACTGCCCAGCATAAAATAGGCTGTGTGTTATATTCAGAAATAAAGCACATACTTCTTGATGGAGCAAAGGGAATGAAATTTTTCTACATAATCTGCTCCCAACATACATAGGAAATTTGGAGTAGTGAGTAAAATATTTATTTAACAGTGAATTAAACTCTTGATTTTAGTTCCTGCTTTGTCATTAATTTGCTTAAGTTTTTAATCTCTTTGTTTAAGACTTTACCATATCTGTAAAATAAATTTATTGGATAAGAACTCTGATTCTTATTTTTCTTGGAGCCGGATCTCTTGATGAATGGTCAGAATTCCTGGACTGTCTTCTAGAAGTAGGCATGAATGTGTCCACATACAGGGCAGTAACTTTTATTTGCAGTTTCAGGGGGTTTATGGGTACCTGAACTCATCTGTGGGATCTGGTTAAGGATGTGTTGGTTAGACCATTAAAAATTGTAGGGTCCTTTCTGCTCCAAAGCTCTAAACCATTTTAATACTGAAGGTGAAAAGCTAAGTATAGTATCTGAGGAATGAAAATAAAGGAAGAAAACATAAGTATGGGCAGATTAATATGAAGTTGATCACAGTTTCTTTAAGAATTCTTAAAAGTGGGTTGATACAGCCTTAGTTGACAACAGGTCTACCCAGTACTCCTCCTTTTGATAGCACGTAACACTTTCATAGTGCTTAGTCTATACTAGGCAATATTTTAAGCACTTTAAGTGTATTAATTATTGTTACTGGGTACTGCCGAGTGGGATGACTCATGGTCACCCTGTGCACAATAGAATGAAACAGTACCTAACACTGTGCCGTCCTCATGATCTTTTTCATGTTTGAGCCCATTATTGCAGCCACCATGTTTCTTCTCATTTTGAGCCATGCCACGTCACCAAAAGGAGGTCCCAGGGGCTTTGCTTCATTCCTGTCATTAAGACAAACTCTGCTTTGAGGAGGCAACTCTCCCTCACTCTTTTCTTGAATGCCCTCCAGACTGGGGGGCTCATTTTCTAGCACTGTGTTTGACAGTATTTCTCTGCTATTCACAGTTTTCAGTGGCTAAGTGTTTAGAGAGTGGCCTGCTGGGTCTTTCTCCCTAGTCTTTCTTAGTCTGGAAGCTCAGCTGAAACCTGTCCACCATGGGTGGGCCTGCTGGTATCGGAAATACCTGTGGATTTCAGCATCAAAATAACATGCAAGCCCCCACAACACGACAAGCTGACAGATACATGAGGAAAGTATATTAATTGGTCTTCACCATATATGCTTTTTTCGTGCTTTTAACCAGTAGTTTAGGAAAGCAATAAAATTAATAAAAACTTAATAAAATGTTCCTTTGGAAAGAAAAATACCTTTCTGAGTATATAAGAGCAAGTTATCTTTTATTACACAACCAATATCACTGTTTTCAGTGTTTCATATACCTGACCTACCAGTTGAATATTGTAATCTCCATTTTGTGGATGAAGACATTTAGGTTAGAAAGATTGAGAACTGAGGTTAGAAAGATTAATTTACTTATCAAGATCATACAGTTACTGTATAGCAGAGAATTGAATCCAATACTTTTTTGTTCCAAAGCTTACCGTCTTCACCACTTTGCTCTGCCACCTCAGTGCATATGAGTTGTATTACCTGATTCTGTCTACATAGTTAAGCTAACATTCACCTTTGTGCTGAGGATAAATTCATTCAGCAGGTATTCACTGAATGTGTATTATATCCCAAACACTGTTATAAATGATTGTGGTTTCATTTTTCAAATTCTTCAATAGGGCAATTTTATAATGTAGAAGTCCCTTTGGACAGATTCCCTGGCTTCCCATAACTAAGTTGAGAAGAGCAACTTTTTCTGTGATCCAACTGTAAACTGTCATACCATATTGAAAATTTAGTGTTTTCTCACTTTGATTTTGAATCTGATAGTAAAATAATTACTGGAGAAGTGACTTCCTAAAATTTAATTTTCTTTGGAACTTATTTAAAATCATTATTATTAGACTACTTAGAAACTCACCAAAAATCTTAGATACCCTGGTAGTTATTCTGTTCTGTTGCTAATCCATTAACCCTGTGCCGATTTAAAACTCTTAACAATTTTTTTGAAAACTTCAATATATAACATAAAAGCACATGTCTTTTGTTCAGTTTTTTAAAAAAAAATCTGTCTTCTTGTTAGTAATTGGTTTGTCTTCTTTATTCTGGATGAAAGTCCTTTATCAACTACATTGGTTGCAGTATGCTGTCTTCCACTCCAGGCTTACTATTTCTTTAATGGTGTCTTTGATGAAGACATATTTTTAATTTCATGTCTAGTTTTTTAAGCTAGAATTGTTGGGTGAAATGTTAGAAAAGTATCAGTTTGCTCAGATATTTTGTTGTTGTTGTTGTTGTTGTTGTTGTTAGGTGCCGTCAAGTCGGTATCCGACTCATAGCGACCCTCATAGGGTTTTCAATGGCTGAGTGCTTCAGGATTGCCTTGGGAGTGGATTGCCAGGCCCTTCTCCCATTTTTGTGGTGCTGGGAATTGAACTCGGGGCCTCAAAGACTGCAGCGCAGCGCTCTACCCACCGAGCTAAATCCCAGCCCATTTACTTATTTACTTATTATTTATTTATTTGTAGAACTGAGAGGTTGAACCCAGTACCTCACATCTTCTAGGCAAGTACTCTACCACTGAACTGAATCCCCTGCCATCCCTTTTTTATCTTTTTATTTTCAGACAAGGTCTTGCTAAGTTGCGTGGCTGCCTCTGGCTACAGCACCCATCTTGGTCAGATTTATTAACCAAGTTGTTCACATCTTCTATATCCTTATTTGATTTTTTGGGGGTCTCCTTGTCTTATCACCTGTTGAAAAATGTTAGAATTTTTATATCAGGTTGGGGATTTGTCTGTTTCTATTTTTAATTTATGTATTTTGAGGTTTTATCTCCAGTAATACTTCTTGCCTTAACGTCTATGTCATCTGACTATATCAGCTTTATTTTTGTTAATATTTTTACATAGCAGATTTCTTCCCATCCTTTCTTTCAACGTAGCTGTGTCCATTTTTTAAGGTGTGCCACTTACACTACATGGTAACATGCTTTTTTATCTCTAATCTGACAATCTTTTTAAAATTGAAGCATTCAGTTAATTTACATTCAGTGTAATTATTGATAGCACTTGTGTTTTAATTTACTATCCTACTTTAATATTCTATTTGTCTCCTTTTTTTTTCTTTTGGTGTAGTACTGGGGAGCTGAACTCAGTACCTCATACATACTTGCAAGGGCTCTACAACTGAGCTACCCCCTCAGCCCCCTGCTTATTTTTTTTTCTTGAGACTAGATCTTGCTGAATTTCGCAGGCTACCTGTGGCCTCGAACTTGTGATCCTTCTGCCTCTGCTTCTCAAGTCACTGAGATTATAGGTATGTACCACCCCACCTGGCCTCATTTGTTCTTTATTGCTTTTTTGACCTTGCTCTAAGTTAGTATGTTTTATTATTCTACTCTCATTAGGTCATGATTTATATATTCTTCTATTACTATTTTAGTGGTAACTGTAGAAGTTACACCCTTGACATTATTAAGTTTTTGCCCTTAAAAAAAGCTTTTTGCAAAGAATCTTCCAACAGTGGCTTCCTGGGTCTTCCTCCCCGTCTCCCTGACCCCCTTAGTTTTCAGACATTTGATCCTGGGTGGTTTTTTTGGTTTGTGTTTGGTTTGGTTTGCAGAGGAGAGAGATGAATCTGGTAATTTAGGTTTGAATGCCAGTATCTCATGTGAGAAACCGTGGAGGCACTGGATGATATCTTCCTCCAAAGAAAATTTAATTTTATTCTAGCAGCCTGGCAAAATGGGGACTGGTCACCATGATCTGGTTGAAGCTGCCTTTAGGCTTTGTTAGTGTTGATCTGTTTGCAGTTTGCTTTTTTCCAGGGCATCGCCCTTCTGGGATCTCAGCTGAAAGCCCGAGGTGTTTACCAGGTTGTTTTCCACATTACTGTGCCTTGAATCCTTTCTTCTTCACTGCAAGTCAGCCAGTAGTTTCTTTTCAGGTCATTAGCCTCGTGGTTCACTCTGTGTGTGTGCATATGCATGTGTGTGTGAGTGTGTGCATGTGTGTGTTAGAGAGATTTTTTATGTATCAGTAAAGTTGTCTGCAGAAATTTGGTTGTTCTTTGTATTTCTCTCCTTTAGTGCCTTTGCCTCGTATGTCCTAGCTGCTTGGTAGCCAGCCCCACCAGTCCAACCTGTGACTTCCTGTTTGACTTATTTCCATTCCTCCAAATACAGCAAATGACCCAGGGGACTGAGTAAAGGCAAGTATGGGGCTGTTCTCCATATTCTTGACTGCTTCTCTAAAATCTCAGCCCCACAAATCCAAGTTGCCTTTGTTCCTCTTTGATGCTTCTACATTGTGGGATTTTGGAGTTTGGGAGTTTTTGTTGTTGTTGTTTGTTTGTTTGTTTGTTATGTTTATTTTTTGTGTTTTGTTTGTTTTGTTTTGTTTGTTTTGAGGCAGACTCTGGCCATGCAGCCCAGGCTGACCTGGAACTTGATATGTAAGACCAAGTTGGCATCCACCTCCTGTATGCTGGGATTATAGGTGTGTGCCACCAGGCCCAGCTTGTTTTTACTTTTTAGATTGTGGCAAATATCACTACCATCCTTCTCCAGAACTCTTCATCTTGCAAAACTGGAACTCTTTCCCTATTAAAACAATAATTTCCCATTTTCCTCTCCCCTAACCTCTAGCCAGTCACTGTTGTACTTTGTGTGTGTCTATGAATTTGACCACTGTGTGTACCTTTTATAAGTGGAATCATACAGTATTTGTTCTTTTGTGACTCACTATCTCATTTAGTATGTGCTCATCCATATTAGGGCATATATCAAAATTTCCTTACTTTTTAAGGCTGAACAATACTCCATTGTGTATATATGCCACATTTTGTTTAGCCATTCATCCAAGAATGGAAACTTGCATTTTTCCCACTTTTGGCTATTGTGAATAATGTTGCTGTGAATATGGGTACACAAATACCTCTCCTAGACCCTGCTTTTAATTCTTTTGGGTATGTGTATATCCATTAGTGTCTGCAGTCATACCATTGGGGCTCCCGGTCTTGTCAGATCTCAGAAGCTAGGCAGGGTTGGGCCTGGTTAGTAGTTGGATGGGAGACTGCTTGAGAACACCAGGTGCTATAGGTTTGGGAGAAGGACCCAGCTACCCACTCCCCCCCAAAAATATCAGCCATTGAAAACCCTGTAAATAGCAGAGAAGCACTGATGATAGTGTTTCACCTGTTATATGTAGGGTGGCTGTGAGTCGGACACTGACTCAGTGGCACCTAACAACAACATGTCCGTTAGTAGATTGCTTGATCATATGGTAATTCTGTTAATTTTTTGATAAACTGCTCTACTATTTTCCAAAGCACTACACCACATTACATTCCTATCAACAGTATGTGAAGGTTCTGCTTTCTCAATGTCTTTGCGAACACTTGTTGTTTGCTGAGTTTCTTTTTTTGTTCTTTATTTTTTAGTAACTTAGTCTAATGAATGTGAGGTGGTAGTGTTTTATTTTCATTTAGCTTTTATAGTTCTTGTTAGTGGACTTGAACTTAAGAAAGCTCTTTTTTCAATGTTGCAAATGGAAGTATGTGGAATAACATTTGAGGTAGATGTTAATTTATAGTTGAGGAAATTATGATATGAAGGTCATATCTGTTAAATGGTAGATAAAAGATGGATTGAAATAGAGGGTGTGTCACTCTTAAATTGATATTCCTAGCTATTGAATGATGTCATTTTCCAGTATGTGCCTTATCTTCTAAAAGATAGTTTTCTGAGTTCATTGCTCCAAGATGTTAAGGGCAATTACTCCTGTAGTTTTAATAGAGAATATTTTCCAGTTTTTTTTTTTAATTTCTCCCATTTTAAGACTATAAAATTTTGGTGTAGGGAACAGAAGTTTTTATGATTTGGTGCAATTCATACAACTCTAGAGAAATATGTCTAGGGATTTGATTTGTCTAATATCTTGGCAGACAAATTTTAAAATAAGTGGAAATTATTTTTTTTTATTTTTTTATAACTAGTATGTTATTTCATTAAAAACCTTCACAGCCCTGAGGAAGAGATTTTGAGCCCATTTTACAGTTGTGGAAACTATGAGTAATCTTAGGTCATGTCTGAATCTTTACACCAGGTTTTTTGATTGTGTATTCTGTGCTTTTCTACTAAATTTATCAGTTGTTTAACTTAGAAGTTTTATCTGTAAAATTCACCATTTCATGTCTTACCAGTGCTATTTAAAAAATACAATTAGACACTAGCTTTATGGAAAATATATTGGGTTAGCTCTATAAACTGTGGTCTAATTAGACTTTTCTTTTTCTGCTGTAATTATCTAGTAGAAACTTTTTGGTACTTTTATGGCTTTTTGTTGTCATTGTTGTTTCTATTTCTGTCTTTGTTGTGTTAAGCCTTCCTTAACCTGCATTTCTTTCATGATTTGAAAATGAACTCCATTTGAAAACACTTTATTACTTGTTGGTAGAAAAGATTGCCTGGTGATTAAGCTTGTTACAACAGGTTCAGTCATCCTAACAGGCTTACTGCAGCACTGTTTATTGTTGTTTTTTTAATGTGAGTTTAACTTTTCAGAGTTTGTCTCTGGTTTACTAGCAAGATAAATATTTAGATATCTGTAAACTTTTAAAAATCTGTTTATGTTCCTTTTTTCTTATTTTGTAAAATACAGATGGAAACAGTTGTAAGAAACTGAAAGATGAATAATTTAAGAGTTTGATTAATTAGCTTGCCAGTTAGCTTAGTAAACCCACTCTCACAGCTATTCATAACATTTTTAACTTTGCCTAAATGAATAGTTACCACTGGCCAGAAGGGACGTGTAGATGAGTGAGTACTAACACATAACCACCCTTGGCTCATCAGTGTACTGTTAAAAGTATGGAACTGCTAGACTTTAGTAAGCCACACCTTTCCTAAAGAATTCCCTTAAACTTCATAATGGACTGTTGAGTATTTGTATTTGTAGTACTAAGTTTTCAGAAGTAAATGTGAGCCAGAGGTTAGTTTAGAATTTATTTATTTAATCTTGCACATGAACGTTGTTCAAAATAAAACATTAGCTGTGAGTGATACTGACAGAACTGCTAAGTTCTTTCCTTGAGTCCGCTGATAGGATTATATGCCCCTAGCACGTATATCCTACTTTGCTTTTCTATAACATGACTATTGAAAATACTTAACCTTTTCTTTTAGCTAAAGTAAGTAATACGTTATTTTATGATCTTCATTTGTGAATTTGTTTTCTTTTCATCGATTATTTTACATTTTATTTTGATTTGTTTTTAATAATATTCCTTGATTAATGAATGTTTGGCCCACTTACAAAGGTACTCCTTGACTTCGCATAGGTTTAGCTTTTGTAAGAACTATAATTTTGCACAGTATATTTTGATAACCTGTGAACATGCTTTTGTATGGTGAGCTTGATCTCTTTTACATTGGTTAACAATTTAGATATCGTGGTGCTTTGGAGCCTTGTGAGTTAGGAGGAACAGGCAAATCTTCATTAAGGTGAGAGAAGTAGCAATATATATGGCCTTGTAGGATCAGGCACCTTGTTTGGTAGTGTCCTCTTGTCAGCTGGGGATTTGAGGAGCTCTAGGTCTAGAGACCTGCCTAAAGGGATGCTTTTAAACACATGGCATGTTTTGTCAGTCTTGTAGTTGTTTTAGCCTTTGTAGATGTTGCTGGAGGGAAAATTGGTCTCATAGAAACTATTCTTTCAAAATTAGAACAGCATTGTGAGATATTGTATGATATGTTTATGTTAGTTTATCAAGCCAACTATATGATTAGAGTCATGGAGAACTATAAAAGGTAAATGAAAATCATACATGACCTCTGCCAATTTCTGTGAAAGAGGGGACATGAAATGGTCCCCATCATTGGCTCTTCCCTTTTGCCCAAGGGTTTGCCTATCTAGCATGTGAAGGCTCTTGCCCACTGTGGGCTTCCTTGGCCAAGGAATAGCAACCACCGCGAGAGAAATATAAATAGAAATTTAAAATACCGTTTATCTCTGTAGTGATGAACCTCCCATCCTTTTATGTAAATACAAGTTTTGACTGACACGTCAGGCTTTCAAACATGTATTTCAGAACATTTTATATTAAAAATGTCTGTATTTAGGCCTTAAGAAGATAAATGAAAGCAGCCACCATCTTTGTATTACTTTTAAATTCTCAGTAATACAATAATTGAGTAATGTTGGACTTACACAAAACTACATTTTGGTCTAAGCCTTGAGATTAAAATATTTTAAAGTTACTCTGTAATACATTTTCTGGTCTTTTGGTTTGATTCTCTTAATCTTATCCACCCTGTAAGTTTGTACTCTTTTAGCTAGTTAGAGGTTGACTAGAGCTAGAACCTTAACCTATGCAAAGATCTTAAAAAGGTCTTTTTAATATAGATGGGAAGAGGGGGAGGGGGAGGAACCATAGGGGAGGGTAAGGGGTAACCTATATGAATAATGTTTATCAAATTGCATATATGAAAATTGTCACAATGAAAATCATGTCAAAATGAATCACATTATGATGTACATTAAAAATTTCTAATAAAAAAAAGATCTTTTAACAATTTTTAACATTGAAACATGCAAAAAAGAAAAAAAAACCCTCACAATATTGTAAATGATTATACACTTATATTAATACAGGGTTACAAGCCTGGCACAGTGTAGCACACTTGTAATCACAATTGGAGAGGCTGAGGCAGGAGAATCACTAGTTTAAGGCCAGAGGCAGCCTGGATAATTTAGCAAGAACCTGACTCAAAAAATAAAACAAAAGTGGGCTAGGGGTGCAGCCCAGTAGTAGAGCACTGACAAATTATGTATGAGGCTCTGGGTTCAACCCCCAAGTACCTCGAAAAAAATACTGTGTTATATACAAAATCAGCAACTTCGTTAACAGAGGGAGATTCCTATTAGAATCTGTTAAGAAAATGCTCTGGTATACTTATATGCCGAATTCCTTCTCATCATGCTAATAAGCAATAAACACAAGATTAAGCATGTTCTGTCAGCAGATATTTCAGTATGTTATCACAAGTTTACTTGCATGTCACAAATTCATTGTGAATGTGTGCATACGTTTCTTTTTAACATGTATGCATAAACACTTAAGTTATCCATGTGTTAGTCTTTTTTTTTTAACTTGATGGCAATTATATATATCAAACATTTACTGTCAGTGACTATTAGTACTAAATTTATTACTAATTTTATATAGTAAATAGCTCTCTGGTGTCTTTCAAGGTTAACAGTATTTTTTATTATATATCATTTCATTATATTCAGTATGCACCCTTTTGCAGTATGACGTTGAAAGCCAAAAAGGTTTAACACTTAACTCTACAATGTCTTTGTTTCCTTTGTTCCACGACTTTAAGTGTTCTGTGCTCTGCCCACACCTCCAACTGTGTTCTCCTTATACCTAGCTTCTGTGCTAAAACACCCCCCTACAGCATAACTGAGGAATTCATCAGTTGTGCTTAATCTTTTTCTGCCTTTTTGCCAGAGGTCTCGAGATAACAAACCTTAGAGGCCATAAGATTATGATTCACCTACTTCAGTAGTGACAGCATCAGTGCACTTAGGGCTGGGGAATATCCAGGCCAGTTAAGATAATAAATACAAAAGGAAGAAGTAGCAGTGAAATACGGCTTGACATATTGATCCCATACACGTTAATTTTTGGTCAGAAGAGTAAGCTTCATTGGAAATCATACTAAAAATTTAAAGATTAGCTCTCTGAGCTCTTGGCTGTACTGAGGCCAGAAAGAATAAATGACTTACTCAAGATCACATAGTATTTAACAGTAGAGCCAAGGATCATACAAAGAATCCATAATTCTACATCTCCTATTCCTCATCATTTTAATTTTCATATCCAAAATTTTGTTGTAACTGATATAGCCACTTCAGAAAACAGTTTGGTAATTTCCATGCCAGTAATTTCACTGTTAAAACCCACCAAGAAAAATGAAAGGTTATCCACAAAACAATTGTACCGACATGTTCATAGCCATATTAGCCATAGTAGACAAAAATAAATAAGCCAAGATATCCATAAACTGATGAATAGATAAGCAAAATGTGGTTTGTCCATGGGATGGAATACTGTTTAGCACTAACAGTAACAAAATACTGATACATGTTAGAACATTAATAAATCTTAGAAACTGTAATAAAGGGGATTAGACACAAAAGATTACACATAATGTGATAATTGTACGAAATGACCAGAGAAGAAAATTTATGGAGACAGAAAGCAAGGATGCTGGGAGTGAGAATGAATATTGACTGCAGTGAGGCACAAGGGATTGTTTTGGGTGATAGAAATATTATAGAACTGAATTATGGCAGTGGTTGCATAACTATTAGGAATTTACCCTAAATTATTCAACAATACCCTTTAAATGAGTGAATTTTATGGCATAAAAATTATACCTCAGTACAGCAATGTGAAAAGGAAAGATTAAAAAATTCATAGTAACATTCATTCTGAAGATTGCATTTGTATACACCTTTTGTTCTGTAATTCTTGTAGGTGATGCCTTTTTACCATAAATCAATAAAAACCCACTTGATTACTTTATGATTTTCTTAGTCTAAATTAAGCCTATTTTGTTTATTCAGAAAGGGGTTAGTATCTTAGCAGGTATATGTTAAAACTTACTAGTTATATTTGTGTGTGTGTGTGTGTATGTGTGTGTGTGTGTGTGTGTGTGTGTGTGAAAATTTGCTTCATGTCCCACAGTCTTGTTAGGTGCAGTTGAGTCAAATCTGACTCACAGTGTACATCAGAATAAACACTGCCCAACACTGTGTTATGCACACAGGTCTTTTTATGTTTGAGCCCGTTGTTTCAGTCACTATGTTTCTTCTCATTTTGAGTCATGCCACATTGGCAGATTATCCCAGGGGCTTTACTCCATTTCTGTCATTAAGGTCAACTTTATATTGAGGAGTCAACTCTTCCTTAGTTCTTATTTGAATGTCTTCCAGCCTGGGGGACTTATTTTCCAGCACTATATCTGACAGCACTTCCATGCTATTCATAGGGTTTTCAATGGTTAATTGTTCCAGGAGTGTGCTGCCAGATCTTCTCCCTAGTCTGTCTTAGTCAAAAAATTCAACTGAAACCTATTCATAGCAACATGCAAGCCCTGTAGCACAAGCTGACAGACACCAGGGGATAGTCCTGTCGTATAGTTGAAATCTAAAGGACCTAGTGCTGTTACTGTTATTTCCTATTCTGAGTATAAAACATCCTGACAGAAAGATCTCTTACTGCTTTTAGACTACTTTGTAGCATAAAGTTCTTTATTCTGCTCTTACCAGCAGAATTTTGTTCTTAATGAAAGTTGCAGTTGTTTTCAACCTTGTTTATATTACATAACTGAATATTGTATAAATCATGAAAGTGGTATGGAAAAAAGCAGTATTTTTTCTTTGAATGTTTTTGAAAGACTTGGTAGAAGCAAGTGGCTACATATTAGTTTGGATGAGGTGTGGGTAAGGCTTGCAGCTATAGCACCGTGACTTCTGATCCCATCAGATCTTGCAAACTAAGCAGGGTCAGGCCTGGTTAGTACTTGGATGGGAGACCTCCTGGGAACACCAGATACTGTAGGCTAGGGAGACGGACCCAGCAACCCATTCCCCCAAAAAATCAATCTGCCATTGAAAACCCTATGAGTAGCAGAGAAGCACTGACAGTACTGTTTAGCCTGTTGTATGTATATAGGGTTGCTATGAGTTGGGCACCAACTTGACGGCACCTAACAACAACAGGTATGGGTAATTTAAAACATTGGAGTAGGAATTACAAAAATCTAAAAGGATTTTTTTCAGATTACCTCACACATTTTTCTAGTTCATGCGTCACCTTAATGAAACTGAAAGTAGGAATGTTGGACAGTATGTTATGCATGAGTGTATATAAGAAAGACAATATTGAACTCCAATCATAGGATTCATGTTCAAAGAAAGCCTTGATATCCAGGGCCTTGGGAATGTTAGCTCAGTAGTAGAGCCTGTGCTTTGAATGAGTGAGGCCCTAGATTCACTCCTCAGCACCACCGCCACCAAATATAAATGAATAATCTTGTTATCCAGATGAACATTTATACATTTTAAAATGCTTAAGATGCACGTGTATGTATATGTTTAATAGTTTGCTTTTTTTACCACCTGTCTTTAGTTAACCAACCAGGTACTGGTTTTGATCACATTGGGGAAAAGGGATTCTCCTATATGGGATAGTTTACTTTACCACAAGATTTATATTCAGAACTCTGAAAGTCAAATTTATAAAGTAGTTATTTAAGCAATAATAGGAAATTATTTTACAGTTAAAATGTGCCCATTGTTTTGAATTATATTTATACCAGGTTTTGTTACATATATCTTGATTTTATGCTGAAAGGACAGAATCAGGATGATAGCAAGGAGGGTTGGGTGTGGAGGTTATAGTGAGAGTGAGGAAGAGGCTCAGAAAGAGTGGGAAAAATAAAGGACGAATGAGGTCAGAGGGAAACTTGGAATTTAAGGATGAAAAGGTGAAGTGTAAGAATTTAATGGAGAAGTCATCATTGCAAAATTTGAACTCATTGCAGTTGCCTGCAAGATTATAAAACAAGAGCTTGTGAGAGGATTATATAGGATGTAGAAATATGAACATCAAAGATTCTAATAAAATAATGACTTTCCTTTTGGCCAATAGATGTGTTTCATTGGATGAGATGAATGGAAGGAGAAGGTTGGAGGAATGATGCCATATTAAGTAGAATGTAGAAAATTTAATTAAAATTATTTGGAAGGTTGATCAGTATCATCCTAGTTGTATTGTTAATATGGTAGGGATCTGTTCATGTTCATCTTAGGGTTTGGTTTTTCTTGTATTTGAGTTTGCACATGATGCATTATTTTGGAAAGTTCAAAGATCACTGTGGTGGTTCTTAACCTTTTTTTTTTTTTAATTACACATGCCTCTAAGAATCTAGTGAAAGCCATGAGCTCTCTTTGCAAAATGCTTGTGTTCAAATGAACACATAATTTCCTAATGTTAAAAGGTTGGCAAAACTACCAAAGCCCAGAAAGATCCTTGTTAAGAATAGAAAAGAGTTCTATTACTAATTCTTTTTTGTATTAAAAGCAGTAGTTTTGGCTGGGCGTGGTGGCACATGCCTGTAATCTCAGCAATCTCAGCAGTTGGGAGGCTGAGGCAGGATTGTGAGTTTGAGGCCATCTTAGACTAATAATGAGACCTTGTTTCCAAAAAAACGAAACAAAAGTTTTATTTCAGTATATTTTGATACAAATATGGACTTTAAATGCACGAAATAAGACTTGTATAGCCAGTAATTCCAGATTATCTGTGCCCTATAAAGTGAAATACCTAGAATCATGTTGATAAGAATATCAAAGTAGGATGATGACCAGTAAGTAATGTATTTGAAGTGACAGTCCTAGAGGCGTTTTAATCATGTCATACTTAAAGTTCTCTTAGGTATGGACTCGAGTAGACAGCACCTAACAACAACATATACATTAGAGCCTTTTAATATGTATAAGTAACGTAAGGCATGTGGACCTGTGTTTCATTCAGCTTTTAGTTCACATAATATGATCTTCAAGTACAGTGTTTAAGACAGAACCTTCCTGTGGTGTGGTACAGCTTTGAGAAGTATGTTCTGCCTGTCCTGCTCTACTTTTTCTCCTCTGATTTCTGCTGACTTTCCTCTCCCTAGGTGTGAGGCTTGCTTTTTCCCTTTTTTTCCTTTAAGGTAAATGGGTAAACATCCATGGCCATTGTTTATTTCAGTAACCATTGTAAATTATAAAGTCTTTATAATTTTATATAACTTGGAAGATACTAAAAGATTCCATAGTGCTTAAGATAATTTGAAATGTCTCTCACCTGAAGAATGACTGCTTTTGAAATTTTTTCTTTTATTTTTTTATTGTGGGTTATAATAACTAGTTTTATGTTTGTAAGAATTGTACTCATGTTTATATTATTTTAACTGCAGGACCGTGTATATGTACAACAGAATAACGTGGAGAATGTCTACAATTTGGGATTAATTATTTTTCGAGATCAAGTAGTACGTTACGGGTGTATCAGGGACCATCTTCGGCAAACTTTGTTGGATATGATTGCAAGAGAGCGGAAAGGAGAAGTTGTAGACAGGTATATCATTTGTCTTTACTCATGATTTGGGTTTTTAGTGATTATTTCTTAAGAACTGATTGACTGTAATAGTTTTATTAAAACAAATAAAAGCATGAATGGCCAGCACTTGTCAGTCCTTTTGTCATAACAGTTACCTAGAATTTAATCATGCCATACTAAGCTTTTATTTAACATGTGTTTTCAAAATAAATCAGTTGTTAGTCCTCTTTTGATTTTTCATATAGTTTCCATTCTGGCATTTTGTTTCCTTTTTCTACATAGTAGCATTTTTATTTCTTTCAGAAGGAAGCCCTCACTTCCTTCTTTCCTCCTTACCTCCCTCTGTGCCAAGGTGTCACTGTGTTGCCCAGTCTGGTCTTAAATTCCTGAGCTCAAGTGATTCTCAGTCTCCCGAGTAGCTGGAACTGCAGGCATGCACCATGCACTACTCTGCCAAGCTTAACTTTTATCTGACCTTCATCTCCCCGCCTCAGGCCCTACTGAAGGGTGGAACCTGTGGTCTCATGCATCCTAGGCAAGTGCTACACCATTCAACCGTGCCCCCCATCCCCTTTTGTATTTTTTTTTCATGACAGAACTAAGGTGTGCACGCTGCCTCTGGCCTAGGACTTGGTGATCCTCCTGATTCAGCCTCCTGAGTTGCTGGGATTACAGGCGTGTGCTGTGACCCCCAGCTCTGCCTGTGACCCCCAGCTCTAACCTTCACTCAGTATTTTTGAAGAAAAATCTTCAGCGTAGTCTAAAATGGCTAAGAACTACTATACCCTTTGAATTCATATTTTTCCCCCTTTCCTTGCATCGTTGCAGAGCCAATTTTGTGATGATACTGCTAGAGAGGCTTGACAGAAGATTGCTTTCTCTATTTTTAGGGTAGCTTTTAGCTGAAAACTTGTGAAGTTCTTACTGTTTCAACTTTGATGCTTGAGCAGGATTGCCTAAAAGCCATTTAGTACAAAAACATATGATGCCAAGGGGTATCTATGTGCTGCATTCATGTCTGGCAGTACAACCTAACTTAACTTGTCTGACTTCTTCCTTCTGTCCTGCCTCTTGATAAATAGTCCCTCTGGTTTTAAAGTAAATAGAAATATTTAGAGATCTTAAACATATTTTCTTAAAAGTTTTAAGTTAGAGTAAAGAACCACTTGATAAATAGGTCACCAGTCAAAATATGCTCTTTAGTAAAATTAGTCTGAAGCTTTATGTTATAAATGAGTTGCTTATACAAGATTGGTCACGCAGGGCACAGTGGCGCACACCTGTAATCCCAGTGGCTCAAGAGGCGGTAGCAGGAGGATCACAAGGTTGAGACCAGAGGCAGTCTGCGTAATTTGGCAAGACCCTGTTTCAGAAAAAGTAAAAACAAAAATGGGCTAGAGATACAACTCAGTGGTCCAGCACTGGTAAAGCACACAAGCGCGAGGCCCTGGGTTCAACCTCCAGTACCGCAAAAAAAAAAAAAAAAGATTGGTCACTTTGATAAAAGTTAGATGTTTTAAAGGTACTTCTACTTACTTGTGCATTTTCATCTTCATCTCTAATGTAATTTGATTATCAAATGATTTAACTTCTCTTGACAGAGGCGCAATAAGAAATGCTTGCCAGATGTTAATGATTTTAGGTCTTGAGGGAAGATCAGTATATGAAGAAGATTTTGAGGCTCCTTTTTTGGAAATGTCTGCAGAATTTTTTCAGGTAATCAGTGAAGATGTAAATAAATGGTCTCTTAAGATGTTCTTAATATTACTGAGTCTAGTTATTAATTTGAATATTTTGACCTTTTTCAACTGAACCTCCTTAGGGGAAGGGAGGGTGCAAAAAACATCCTTCAAAACATCTTCATTCTCCCATTCCAGTGAAGGAACTCAGTGATAACAGATGGAAGAATTTGACCTCATACACATGTTTTTTAAAGTCGTATGTGATAAAACATAAATTTAGAAATATTCCTAACAAGTTATTATATTTATGTTACAAATTATTTAAATGCCATAAATTCACAGGCAGCATTTCACCAATGAGATCTCACTATGCAGACCTTTCATATCAGTTAGTAAAATATATATAGGGATATGCATGATTCCATAGTGCATATTTGCCTTAAAGCTTATTAATTAGGAAATTATAGGCCAACCCAAAACCAACTAAATTACTAACAATTATATACAGCTCTAAACCATCTAAATTGTAAAAGTGAGGCTGAGCTAGAGCTCATTTGTAATGAAATGATACTAATAAGAATAACCAAGTACTGACAAACATAAGGCAGTATCTATAAGGTAATGAGATTTCTTTCCTGAAATCTACAAATACCGTGTTTTACAGGAGTTTTGTAGTGTTGTCCAGACAGTTGCCCTAGTAGAATCCTAATTTAAGGTTTTTACTCTAGTAGTATACTTTTAAAAACATAAATGAATAGAAAATAATCCAAGTCATTCATTAGAGCCATTGTTGTTGTTGTTAGGTGCCATCTAGTCAGTGTCCGACTCATAGTGACCCTAATACAACAGACAAAACACTGTTGTCATGCTTCTTTCCTGTTCATAGGGCTTTTGATGGCCAGTTTAGGGGTAGAGGGAGTGGGTTGCTGGGTCCTTCTCCCAAGCCTACAGCACCTGGTGTTCTCAGGTCTCCCATCCAAGTACAAACCAGGCCCGACCCTCTTTAGCTTCCGAGATCTGATGGGATCTGACACTACAGAGGTCTGGCTGCGGACCTAGGAGCCGTTGTTGTTGTTAGGTACTATCGAGTTGATATCCAACTCATAGCAACCCTTCGTACAACAAGCAATACACTATTGTCACTGCTTCTCTGCTGTTCATAGGGTTTTCAATGGCAGATTGACTTTTGGGAGTGGGTTGCTGGATCCATCTCCCATAGGAGCCATTAGATATATGTAAAAATTGAACTTGGTAAATTTTGATGTTTACCCACAAAGAAACAAAGACTGGACCTTCTCCTTTTTATCTTTTCCAAATGGAGTTGTTAACCCATCAAGAAGACCTTCGTAGCCACACTGATGAGCCCAGACCATGCTTTATGAACTTTTTATTTATGGTGTTGGAAATAGTCTTTATTTTCTAATAATATATCACCTACTTCTAGATATTTTTGAACTTAGTTCTCATTACCTTCACCACAATAATGTTTTGTGGTGATATATTTATATATGTGTATAAACACTTACTGCCTGCAGCCATAGCCCTGTGGCGACCAATCCCATCAGATCTCGGAAGCTAAGCAGGGTCAGGCCTGGATAGTACGTGGGTGGGAGACTGCCTGGGAACACCAGATGATGTAGGTTTGGGAGACGGACCCAGCAACCCACTCCCAAAAAAACAATCACCCATTGAAAACCCGATGAATAACGAAGAAGCACTGACAATAGTGTTTTGTCTGTTGTTCGTAGGGTCGGTTTGAGTCAGACAACGACTCCGTGGCACCTAACAACAACAACAAACACACTGTTTGTAATAGTGAGTGGAGATGATCTCACCAAGATTTCTGTTTAGTGTGTTAATTTCTCTTCTTAGGAACTTGAGTATTTTTAAGGACTAAAACTACTTTTTGCTTAGATGAGGAATGTTACTAAATTATGCACATAAAGTTTATGTCAATCTGTCTTCTATTATGTAATTCTTAGATATATTCATTAATGTTACTATAGATGAATTAATCAATTGGGGTAACATTTGCAATTTAGTGGAACTTCTGGAAGGCTGGTGATAGCAAACAAGACTAATAGTTATTTTAAAAACTCTCTCTCAAACTTCAGTACATGTGTATAGTCCTTTGAGTCTGAGAGTGAGGTGGCAAGAGGACTTTAGTAACCAACAGTATGCCAGCAAAGCGTATGGAAACGTGATCACTCTTTCTTGCTATAGTTATATAAGAAAACACATCCAAAAGGAATAGCTCATTCTCACTTGGGGTCTCAATGGTTCTATTTGGAGTACATTGGCAAAGTTTTAAAAATACTTTACACATAGTATGTTAATTTGTTAGGTTGTTAGGTGCTGTCCAGTCAGGTCCAATTCATTGCAACCGTATGTACAGTACAATAAAATATTACCCACAGTAGAATGAAACACTCCCTGGCACTGTCAGTTGTTGTTAGGTGAGTTTGTTCTGACTCATCAACTCATAGGGTTTTCGATGGCTGATTTGGGGGGGATTGTTTCGGGAGTGGGTTGCGAGGTCTTTCTCCCATTTTTGTGGTGCTGAGGATTGAACCTAGGACCTCAGTTTACACAGAGCAGCACTCTACCAACTGAGCTAAGCCCAAGCACTGTGTCAGTGCTTCTCTGCTATTCGTAGCGTTTTCCATGGCTGATTGTTTCAAGCGTGGGCTGCCAGGAGGATCACAAGTTCGGGACCAGAGGCAGTCTGCATAATTCGGTGAGACCCTGTCTCAAAAAAGTAAAAAAAATGGGCAGAGGGTGTAGCTCAGTGGTTCAGCACTTGCAGAGGATGCAAGCACGAGGCCCTGGGTTCAACACAAGTACTGCCAAAAAAAAAAAAGAGGCTGCCAGATCATTCTTCCATTTTTTTCGATGCTCAAGGTAGAACTCAGGGCTTCAGAGCATTCATAGCAACACTCTACCGACTGAGATAAACCCCAGCCCTGTGTTAATTTAGGCTTATGTAAATAAATGCTTTAAAGACAATAATCAGATTATGTGATTCTGGGTAATGAGAAATTATATAAAATGTTAATAGTCTTTATGTTATTTACACTGATTTATGGTAAACCCTGTAGAACCCCTCCTAAAAGCAGGAACACATTTTCCTTCTGCTAAAAAAACCTGATGTTTCTTAATTACAGATGGAAAGCCAGAAATTTTTAGCAGAAAATAGTGCTTCAGTATATATAAAGAAAGTAGAAGCTAGAATTAATGAAGAAATAGAACGAGTGATGCACTGCCTTGACAAATCAACCGAAGAGCCTATCGTAAAGGTGGTTGAGAGGGAACTTATTTCTAAGCACATGAAGACTATAGTAGAAATGGAGAATTCTGGGCTAGTACATATGTTGAAAAATGGAAAGACAGAAGGTAAGTATTGTCAAGTGAAAAATAATTAAGTCCGTATTCTACCTTCTTAGTAATTTCTTAATTCTGTAATCCAGTAGCTTATGAATGTCAATTTTCTAGAATCTGGTATATGTCATTAATTCATCACTACTACCATTTTAATGAGATTTAACGATAAAGCTTCACAATACCTTATAAATGAACATTTTAGGTATTTCTAGGGAATTCAGTGGTGCTTTCCCTTTTCATTTTAAGTTCCTTCATGTTTTTTCCTAACCCAGAAGATAGAAAGATAGAGTGTTATTGCTGAGGCCAGTGAACTCCTTGCAGTCCTGAACTATTTTATCTACCAATGAGTTTAGGTACTTTCTATTCCCACATATGCTCCTACAGCTTTTCTTTGGGTTTTTGGTTTATTTTTTGTTTGCTTTGAATTTTCTTAAAATCTGAAGTTTGCATCTTAAAATGCTTGTAGGCTTTCCTTTGGGATTCGGTTGTGATAAGGATGCCAAAATTGCAAAAATATTGGTGTCTTCCATGTTAACATATTTAGATAAATTAGTAGAAAAAGTTAACATCTTTGAGATAACTGTAGCATTTGTTATTTATAACTATTCACTTTTTTACCCTGAAAAAGCCTTATGTAAGTGATCAATGTCCTAATGGAAATTCCATTTGTGATACTTTGCTTTACAACTTGTGCTTTATAAACCCGTGATATGATGTTAAAAAAATCAATGAACATGGTTACTGTTGCTGTTCTCCTGTTTCCTAGATTAAATCTTAGCAATTTTCTATGTGCTTGCTTCTGGTAAAAGAAAGAGATGCTGCCTGTTATATCATAAACTCGGCAAAGAACAAACAAAGTTTTTAAAGGAGAATTAATAGAGATAAGGATACAGGAGAAGAGAAGGTGAAATGCTGATGGGAAGAGATGTATCGATCTTTATCTCTAATAGAATCCTTGTCTTGTACTCTGAAATGGTTACATTTCCTAAAAAGTTGTATATAAGCCTTTTCTTTTTATTAAAACACAGAAACGAGACAAAAATCATCTTCTGAGATCCTCTTGGACAGTTGTCTAAGTCAAAGGTTGGCATACTTTTTCCTAAAGAGGCAGGTAGCAAATATTTCAGGCTTGTGTTTTATATCGTCAGCTACTCACTCATCTCTGCTCTCTTAGTGGGAGAGTAGCTATAGACAGTAATCCAAAAGGAAAGAGCTTGTTATTATGAAACTTTATTTATGGGTCCTGAAATTGAGATTTTGGCTAGGGAAATGTTTGATGAAGAAGTTGCTGGACATTTGTGAATTATAGCCTTTCTGAATTTGTGAACTACCTGGAGATGTGTTGTGTATTTATTGGATGTGCTCAACATAGCAAGCACCTAGTAAGTGTGTGAATGAATAAATAGCAGAATAGTTACTTGCCCTGTTTTTGCTCTACTTGCTACTTAGTGTTTTTAGCAAGTAAGTAACTATCAGTGATTCTAGATTAAATCCTCACCTACTAGAAACCTAATTGCAAAGTTTCTTTCTTTCTTTCTTTTTTGTATTACTGTCGGGTTGAACCCAGGGCCTTGTGATTTTGTACTTTGCAAGTGCTGTACCACTGAGCTGTACCCCAAGCCCCCCGCCTTTTTTTTTTTTTTCACTTTTTTTGAGACAGGGTCTCACTAAATTATGTAAACTGCTTCTGGTCTCGTACTTGTGATCCTCCTGCCTCTGCCTTCTGAGTCGCTGGGATTTTGGGCATGTGCTATGCACCCGGCACAAAGTTTCTTAATTGTGGTAGGCCCTACTCCTTAGCAGTATGTTGAGAATATGTCAGAGGCACAATTTCACCCTCATGAAGCCAAATTCTCATAAAGTTTAAAACACTTCTCATGGTGGTGCACGCCTTTAAGCCCAGCAATTTGGGAGGCTGAGGCAGGAGGATCGAGTTTTCGAGGCCAGAGGTAGCCTGCGTAACTCAGCAAGACCCTGCCTCAAAATAATAAGTAAAAAAGGGGAATGAGGGTGCGGCTTGGTGGTAGAATACTTGAAAAGTATGTGTGAGGCCCTGGGTTCAACTTCTGAGTACTGTCCCCCCCAAAAAAAAAAAAAAAGTTTCCTTACTATGAATGTAGGATAAATTTGCATTGGTTAAGACAGCAAGAATGAAATTAAATTCAACTAATATCCCATTCTTATTAGTTTATTAAGTATGAAGAAATAATATATAACTTTTGAATACAAAATATTTTCATTTACTTTTTCATTTTTTCTGCCCCATTTGAATGCAATGAATTAATATAATAAATTATATTAATTTATATACAACTAAATATACAATATATCTAAGCAAATCTTGTAACAAGGTAAGAACAAAATAGACAAGTTGGGAACAGTTTTGTTAGAGGTATTTGATATGCTAGATTTGCTGTAGTTTACATATATAAGTTGCTGTTGTATAATACATGTTTTCAATGTGGGAAAATTTGGTTATAATTGTGCCAAGTATGTGAGCAGCTAAAAAATTTGCTATTTGTAGGTTCCTTTGAGAGTATATTATTAATAAAAGCTTATTGTTAAAATAATTTACGGTTAAATGTCACTGAAACAAACTTAGAGGATTCTTCTTTAAGATTTGCTTCTCTAAATAGTTTTAAAGTATGTAACTTTAGTTTTAGACACTAAATTGCACTTCCAGGCTGGGATTTAGCTCAGTTGGTAGAGCACTGCTCTGTAGTCTCTGAGGTCCCAGGTTCAGTTCCCAGCACTGCAGAAATGGGAGAAGGATGTGGCAATCCACTCCCAAGGCAATCCCGAAACAGCCATTGAAAGCCCTATGAGGGTCGCTATGAGTCGGACATGACTTGATGGCACCTAACAACAACAATAGCAACAACAAATTGCTCTTACAAGTATAGACCAATATGCATATTAGGGGTTATCTACCAAATCTGGCCCACCACTAGTTTGGTTGGAAGGAAAAGAAAATAAGAGTAATATTTAATTACATGCAAAAATTTATGTAAATTATCAACATCCATAAAGTTCTATTTGAGACACTGTCACCCTCAGTCATGGCTATTTTCTTTGCTATAATCGCAAAATTGAGAGGATGTGTTAGAGACCATGTGGCCCATGAGCCTGAAGTATTTACTGCCTGCTGCTGTAGACAAAAAATTAGCCACCCCTTGACCTAGAAACTGCTCTTCTAACTCCATTTTCAAAAGTTATTGATAGTAAACTTTTTTATATCATTGTAAATTTCTGAATTATAGTCTTTCAGTAATTTATTATTTCAAAGAAACACTAGAAATCTAGAAGAACAGTGCTTCAAATTTACATTATAGTTTTGTGGAAAATGATATAACAAATGGATAGGGACCACAGTTTTCATTCTAAATAAAAACAATATGGTGAGATAGATCGTTTTTTAAAACACAGTTACTGGCTTAGGAATTGCTTTGAGGAAAATATTAAAGAATATGTATTTATATTATACATTTTATATAAACTTCACTGGTGAGGTATAATGAAGTAAGTGCTGTTACATTTCATTTTATTTATTGTAATTGTTACTAGGTGCCGTCAAGTTAGGTCAGACTCATAGCGACCCTGTGTACAACAGATGAAATGCTACAAGACACAGTGCCAAACCCAGCACTCTCCTCAGTGCTTCTCTGCTATTCACAGTGTTTTCAATGGTTAATTGTTTCTGGAGTGGGCTTCTGGGTCCTTCTCCCAAGCCTGTAGCACCTGTTATTTCCAGCTGGTCTTCCATCCACGTGCTATCCAGGCCCAACCCTGCTTAAGCTTCCAAGATCTAACAAGATGAGATGCCAGGGTGGTATTCCTATGGACATTTATTGTAATAGTGGTCAGTTAAACTATAAAACTTTAATTTTTTTCAAATTGCTTTCTTACAGTGGCTACTGATTACATCATAATTAGAGTTATGCTTTTGGCAGATGTTTGTAGTATCAGTGGGTTCTAGATTAGAGTTACATAAGATAAATTATGTACAAACACAGAAATTTTCATTTTGGTGCCATTATATGGTTATTATGCTATTTGAGCATCTTCCATGAAAATTAAAATTTGCTTAGATATTTTGTTAATACTTTCAAAGCATCTACTTTAAAACCTGTATCTCAAATCATAACTTTTATCTAGCTTTTTAAATTTTTTTTCAATTTTGCTTTTTTCCCAGAAGTCATTTGGTCAGCAAATGATAAATATGGAGAAAAAAGCTTTTCTTGAACAGTGGCATTTTTTCCTCAACTTTTAGTGTAGCCAATTTGTTTTCTTTCTGCTTGCAGACCTTGCTTGCATGTACAAGTTATTTAGTCGTGTGCCAAATGGTTTGAAGACAATGTGTGAATGTATGAGTTCCTATTTGAGGGAACAAGGTAAAGCCCTTGTTTCTGAAGAAGGAGAAGGAAAGAATCCTGTTGACTATATCCAGGTAAATAAACACAGAAGATTCTCCATAAGTTTATGATAAAGTTATTTTTACAAGTGACAAAAAAGATCACTTTTATTAAGGCATGTATTACATACTTGAGATTAATTGTCCCCCCGGTAAACTAATACGATTAATTATCCTAAATGCCTTAGAAATTTTCAGGGTATGATATATATGTCAGGGATCCAAACTCAGCTGCTGCTCCTGCTGCTGCTTGTTCGTCTGATTACGATCTCATTTAAATCATCTCAGTAATGAAAATTCGCTAGATCTTGTTTAGTCCATAGTGTTTAAATATTTTATGCCAGGAATAAGTGCAGTGTTTTAGTTAAATACATTTTTGTCTCAAAATGTTTTATTTTCAAGCAGTACTATGAATAAATTATGCGCTAAGTTATTTTTATTTTAATATAAATAATTAGCTTTTTGTGCATTTTTAAATTTTCTCTTCGGCTATCACATTTAGTCAAGATGAGAGTGAGAAGAATGTTCTTTGTTTCATGTTCAATACAGTCTGCGTATGTGAAGATAGAATATTTCTCATTACTAACATTTTGAATGTGGGCTTAGAGGCTAGAAAATAATAATATAGATGGTTTAACTATGAACACAGCTATTACCAACAAAGTTAAGGCAAACATCCATGGTTATAAGTATTGTTTTTATGGAAAAATTTTATCATGTATTCTAAATTTTTGTTTCTATTTGTAAGGGCTTACTGGATCTGAAGAGTAGGTTTGATCGCTTCCTCCAGGAATCGTTCAATAATGACCGGCTATTTAAACAGACGATTGCTGGTGACTTTGAGTATTTCCTCAACCTCAACTCCAGATCTCCTGAATACCTCTCATTATTTATTGATGATAAGTTGAAAAAGGGAGTCAAAGGGGTAAGTGGTAATGCTTTTGAAAATACATTAAATTTTATTGTTGATATAAAGTTTAGAACATAAAGTCTTAAATTAGGAAATTTTATAGATGAAATAATTAAGCCAAGGTCTTTGCTGTGCTTAAATGTGCTGTGCTTTATTAAAAAGTATTAAGTATTTGACAATCAGAAGTTCTGTATAATGTGTAGGTGGCATAAAAATCAAACAACTACACAGCTGTAGGTATGAAAACAGCTGTCTTTATGGCTGAGAATTAGCTGTGCCATAGATAACAAAAAAACTGGAAAGTTCAGTAGCATAAAATGTTTTCTTTCATCTGATTGTGGAGGTTATATATCAAACAACACTTGGATTCTGGGAATCGGAAGGCATAATTACAAGAGCAGCTTTCTGAAAGTAGTATATACTGTAGTTCAATTTCAAACCTTTATGATACCCCTGGGACCTTATGAGCTCACTTGGAAGCATAGAAAGTCAAATAAGCATGTTTTGATCACATATGAATTGGTCTTTTGTGACTTCATCTTAGAGTTTTTGAGACAAAGGGAAAAGCAACAAATGCCTACCATTTATACAGCCACTAGATATGATCACTAAGGATGCACAGAAATCATACATCCTTTTAATTTTCCGCTTTTAAAGTATAAGCTGAATACAAACTGCCATATTATCATCTTACTCTTATTTAAGAGGTAAGAGCAAAGAACCTTTTTACTATTTGGATTATAGTAAAATTTTACTCTTCTGTTTGCAAAATTTAGATTTTTTTAATGAACTTAAACGAAAAGATCTATATTTTGGCTATGTAGGTTTCTGCCTGAATATTATGCAAAAGTTTCTGAAATGTTCTTGACTAAAAATTCTTTTGTTCGCAATCATCCTAATCCAGCCTTGTATTACTTCATGCCTCTTATTTCAGCAGTAGCCCTCTAGGGAATGGGACTCATTAATGCTGCTTGTCTGAGACTTGTGTTGCTATTTGAAGGAGGAAGCACTTTGTCAAGCTAGATCCCGTCTTCGGTTAACCACATATATATGTTGTTTTTAAGCTTAGATGAGCTTTGGTGCTGTTCTCATATAGCTAAAATTTTATAATTGTTAAGTCATCTTTTGATTAACTTTGCAGCTAACAGAACAAGAAGTAGAAACGATATTGGATAAGGCAATGGTCCTTTTTAGGTTTATGCAAGAAAAGGATGTATTTGAACGTTATTATAAACAACACCTGGCAAGGAGACTTCTCACAAATAAAAGTGTTTCTGATGACTCTGAAAAGAATATGATCTCTAAATTAAAGGTATGGTATATTTAAGATGAAATGGAGTACACCTAACTAATGTTTATCACATCATTGAGCACCAGCAACATGTGATCAAAAATTATTTACTGATTTTAAATGTTTACTTCTGAAATTATTAAAGATAGATTTTTTTTGTTGTTGTCATTTTTCAGTATTAGCGGAACTCAGGGCCTCACACACACTAGGGAATTCCTCTACCACTGAGCTGCATCCCAACCCTACTGTTTTTGTTTGAGTTTTTGTAGGAGAGGGGTGTTGGTGTTTTGGAGACAGAGTCTTGCTGAGTTGCATAGGCTTGAACTTGTGAACTTGCAATCCTCCTACCTGCATGCTGCCAGTAGATTAGGTTGTGGAACAGAGTTCTCTGGAATTTCTGTTGTGTGGCAGGACACACTCACAGAGATCTGGAAGAGAATTAATAGATGGGAAACAATAAGGAGAATATCAGCATGTAATTCTGTTTCACAGTGATTCATAAACTAGCTGTACCTGAATCACCTGAAGTGCTTGTTAAAAACAAGGAATTCTGCGCCGGGCACAGTGGCGCACGCCTGTATTCCCAGCGGGTTGGGAGGTGGAGACAGGAGGTTCACAAGTTCGAGACCAGAGGCAGTCTGTGTAACTTGGCTAGAGACCCTGTCTCAGAAAAGGAAAAAAAAAAAAAAAGGGCTGGGGTGCAGCTCAGTGGTCCAGCACTTGCAAAGCATGCAAGCGCCGAGGCCCTGGGTTCAACCCCCAGGACCACAAACAAAAAAAAAAAAAAAAAAAAAAAAATTCTGGGCCCTAGTTTCCATAGGGTGTATTGGAATCTCTAATTGGGCCTGATAATTTGCCTTTTTTTGTGTGTGTGTGTGTGCTTTTTGAGACAGGGTCTTGCCAAATTACGCAGACTGCCTCTGGTCTTGAACTTGCAGTCCTCCTGCCTCTACCTCCGTGCCCGGCTCTTGAGAATTTTCATTTTAAAATGAAATCCTTGGGTTATTTAGCACTGTAGAGTTGAGTGATGACAAACATACAGCCACTGATAGAAAGATTTTTAAAGGAAAATATCAGGAATGACAGTAGTATGGATTAATTTTGTTTCCATAAACATACAGCCACTAGTAGAAAGATTTTTAAAGGAAAATATCAGGAATGACAGCAGTATGGATTAATTTTGTTTCTGCTTTTCTCATAAGAAAATCTAACATTTATTTGTGTTTACTTGTATTTTTCCTTCACAGACTGAATGTGGATGTCAGTTCACATCAAAACTGGAAGGAATGTTTAGGGATATGAGCATCTCAAACACAACCATGGATGAGTTCAGACAACATCTACAGGCAACTGGGGTGAGATTCTGCATTAATTTCTACTACTATATATTTATATAAATTCTTTCATAATGGAGATTTCCATCCATGTAGCAGATGACTGTCTGGTGTCATTCCTTTAAATGTTATACAGTGAGACCATTTGTATTGTCTGAGTACTTAAAAAACGATTTTCCCCATATTACCTCTTTCTCTAACTGAATTTATTTTATTAAAATAAAATATATTTTTTTAATTCTTCTAAAATTTACTTTATCTCTCCCACTTGAAGAAATGCATTGAAAATTGAATTATTCTTTTTTAACTTTTTTTATTAGTGATTTTTAATGTATAATTTAATGGCTCTCATCATGACATTTCCGTATATGCATTTCATTGTACATTGCTCACGTTCACTTTCCCCTTACCCTCTCATGATCCCCCTCCCTTCCTACCAGTGGTCTCTTTTCCACTTGCATGTCTTTTTGTGAGTATATGTACTTCCTGATTTTACCATAAGGGAAGCATGGGATTATTTTATTTTTTTCTTTTCTCCCATTACCCTTTCTTCTCACCCCCCTCCCCTTTATATTTATCTTTCCCTATTTAGATCCTGTCTGTTTTCATGGTCTGTATGTTTTAATAATACATATTAAAGTCTAACATCCACATATGAGAGAAAATGTGATATTTATATTTCTGGGTCTTGCTTAATTAGCTTAAAATGATGATCTCTAGTTACATCCATCTTCCAGCAGATGCCATAATTTTGTCCTTCTTTATGGCTGAATAAAACTTCGTGGTGGTGGTGGTGGTGGTGGTGGTGGTGGTGGTGGTGGTGGTGGTGGTGGTGGTGGTTAGGTCCCATCAAGTTGGATCTGACTCATAGTGACCCTCATAGGGTTTTTGAAGGCTGATTGTTTCCAGAATGGGCTGCCACGCCCTTCTCCCATTTTTGTGGTATTGGGGATTGAACCCAGGTCCTAGCACAGAGCAGTGCTTTAGCAGCTGAGCAAAACCCTAGCCCTCCATGGTGTATATATACTACAATTTCCTTATCCACTCATCTGTTGACTGACCCCTAGGTTGATTCCTTATCTTGGCCATTGTGAACAATACCTCAATAAATGTGAATGAGCAGGCATCTCTGTGGTGTATTGACTTACATTCCTTTGGATATATACCCTGGAGTGGGATAGACAGGTCATATGGCAATTCTATTTTTAGTTTTTGAGGTACCTCCATGCAGATTTCCATAGTGGTTGTACCAACATGCATTCCCACCAGCATCATATTCCTTTCTCCCCAAGTCTTCACCAGCATTTGTTGGAACATTTTGTTGGTGGTAGCCATTTTAACTGGAATGAGATGGTGTATCAGCGTAGTTTTTATTTGCATTTCCCTGATGACTAAGGATGTCGAACATTCATGTGCTTGTTAGCCATTTGTATTTCATTTGAGAAGTCTCTTTTCCGTTGTTTTGCCCATGGTTTGAGTACTTTGCTTTTTTGGTATTTAATTTTTTGCACTGTTCATATATTCTAGATATTAATCCTCTGTCTGATGTATAGCTGGCAAAGATTTTCTCACATTCTGTAGGTTGTCTCCTCATTCTGTGCAAAAGCTTTTTAATTTCATGCAGTCTCATTTGTCAATTCTTGCTATTGTTTCCTGTGCTTTTGGGGTCCTATTCAGAAAGTCCTTGCCCCTGCCTTTGTCTTGAAGTGTTTCCTCTGTTTTCCTCTAGCAGTTTCAAAGTTCAGGTTTTACATTAAGGTCTTTGATCCATTTTGAACTGATTTTTGTACAAGGTGAGAGAGAGGGATCTAATTTCAGCTTTCTGTATAAGGGTATCCAGTTCTCCCAGCACCATTTGTTGAAAAGGGTGTCTTTTCTACACCTTGCATTTTTGGTACCTTTATCAAATATCAGGTGACTGTAGCTACATAGGCTTACTTCTGGATCCTGTGTTCTGTTCCATTTGTCTACATGTCTGTTTTATGCTAGTACCATGCAGTTTTTGTTACTATAGCTTTGTAGTATAATTTGAAATCAGGAATTGTGATGCCCCCTACATTGTTCTTTCTGCTCAGGTTTGCTTTAGCAAGTCAGGGTCTTTTGTGCTTCCATATGAACTTTAGTGTTGTTTTCTCTATTTCTGTGAAGAATATCATTGGGATTTTGATGAGGATTGCATTAAATCTGTAGATTGCTTCTGATAATACATTGTTGTTGTTGCTGCTGTTGTTGTTGTTGTTGTTGTTGTTGTTGTTAGGTGCCATCGAGTTGTGTCCCACTCATAGCGTTAAAGGGTTTTCAAGGGCTGATTGTTTTGGGATTGCCTTGGGAATGGATTACTATATCCTTCTTCCATTTTTGTGGTTCTGGGAATCGAACTTGGGACCTCAGAGACTGTAGAGCATCACTCTACCAACTGAGCTAAATCCCAGACCCTAATGTATAGCCCAGGCTGGCCTCAAACTCCTCATCCTGCTGCCTCATCCTCTTCAGTGATTCACTTACCGGTGTGCACCACCATGGCCGGCCTTGGTAATATAGCCATTATTAATTCTTCCAGTCCATGAACATGGGAGATCTTTCCACCTGCTGGTGTCCTCTTCAATCTCTCTTTTTAGCGTTTTAAAGTTTTCATTGTAGAGGTCTTTCACTTCTTTGGTTAGGTTTATTCCTAGGTATTTGTTTTAAAGCTATTGTGAATGAGATTGTTTTCCTGGTTTCTTTCTCCACATGGTTGTTATTGGTATATAGAAAAGCTACTGATTTTTATGTGTTAATTTTGTATCCTGCTACTTTGCCAAAAGTGTTTATCAGCTCTAAGAGTTTTCTGGTGGAGTCTTTAGGGTCTTTTAAGTATAGGATCGTGTCATCTGCAAATAGGGATAATTTTACTTATCCCTTTCCTGTTTGCATCCCTGTTGTTTCTTTCACTTATCTTATTGCTGTCACTAATAGTTCAGTTACTACATTGAATAGTGATGGAGACATTGGACACCCTTGTCTTGTTCCTGATTTTAGGGATATGCTTTCAGTTTTTCCCCTTTTAGTATGATGTTGGCTGGAGATTTTTCATATATTGCCTTTATTATGTTTAGGTGTATTCCTTCAATTCCTAGTTTCTTCAAGACTTTTATCATAAAAGGATGTTGAACTTTGTCAAAGGCCTTTTTTGCATCTATTGATAGGATCATGTGGTTTCTGTTTCTGAGTCTATCTGTATGCTATATTATGTTTATTATCTTGCTTATATTGAACCAGGCTTACTTCCCTGGGATGAAACCAACTTGATCATAATGTATGATATTTTTACTGTGTTATTGAAGTCCATTTGCAAGTATTTTATTAAGGATTTTTGCATCTAAGTTCATCAGGGATATTGGTCTGTACTTTTCCTTTTTTGATGTTCCCTTCTTTAGTTTTGGTATCAGGGTAATACAGGCTTCATAGATTGAGTGGTAGTGTTCCTTCCATTTGTATTTTGTGGAGTAATTTGGGGACTGGAACAGTGGTATTAATTCTTTATTTTTTTTTGTAGAATTCACCAGTGAATCCATCTGGTCCTGGGCTTCTTTTTGTTAGGAGAGTCTTTATTACTGCTTTGATCTCACTGCTCATTGTAGGTCTGTTTAAGTTATTTATATCTTCTTGACTTAATTTTGGCAGATCATATATGTCTAGGAATTGGCCCATCTCATCTAAGTTATCCAGTTTAGAACCAGCTTTTTGTTTCATCAGTTCTTTTTATTCTAGTCTCTATTTCATTAATTTCTGCTCTGATCTTTATTATTTCTTTCCATATATTTGTTTGGGGTTTTGTTTTTCTTAGAGCTTGAGGTGCATCATTCAGTTATTTGTTCGAGCCTGCTGTAATTTTTTAATGTAGGCACTTACTGCTATAAATTTCCACCTTAGTACTGCCTTTGCTGTATCCCAAAGGCTCTGCTAGGTTGTGTTTTCATTTTCATTTGATTCTAGGAATTTTTAAATTTCTTCTCTGATTTCTTCAAGTACCCATTGGTCATTTAAGAGTGTATTGTTCATTTTCCATATATTTGTTTAGTTTTTATAACTTCTCTTGCTGTTCATTTCTAGTTTTATTCCATTATGGTCTGATAAGATACTTGAAATTACTTCAGTTTTTCTGTATTTGTTAAGACTTGATTTATGGCCTAAAATGTGATCTGTTTTAGATAAAGTTCCATAGGCTGCTGAGAACAATGTGTATTTTATAGCTTCAGGGTGGAATACTCTGTATATGTCTATTAAGTCCATTTGATCTCTTATTGTAGTTAACTCTGAAGTTTCTTTGTTGATTTTTTGGCTGGATATTCAGTCTATTTATGAGAGTGGCGTATTGAAGTCACCCACTATTACTGTATCTGGGTCTTTCTGTCCCTTTAAGTCCACTAGTGTTTTAATGAATTTGGGTGCACCAGTGTTCAGTGCATATATATTTACAACTGTTATGCCTTCTTTGTTGTTTCCTTTATTAATATATAGTGACCTTCTTTGTCTCTTCAGACTAGTTTTAACTTGAAGTCTACTTTATCTACATAAGGATGGCTACTTCACCTTTTTTTGGCTTCCAGTTGCCTGGTATGTCAATTTCCATCTTCTCACTTTCAGTCTGTGGATGTTCTTGCCAGTGAGATATGTTTCTTACAGGCAACAAATTGTTGGATCTTGTTTTTTAGTCTAGTCAAATAGTCTATTTCTTTTAATTGGAGAGTTAAGACCATTTATATTTAGGATTATTGAGAAAAGTTTGCTGGGTTTTGGATTGGGTATTTTCTTGGTTTGTTCATAAACTATTTGTTCTTTTCTTTCTCCCTTATTTATATTCTGGGTTTGTTTGCTTTTTGAGTTAAACTTGACTGATTGTTTCCTAGGTCTCTTCAGTTTTTCTATTCATCCCATGAAGTTTATTCTTTCCTGTGTTCTTGTAATGAAGATTGTCTCTCTTCCTCTTGTGTGTGTAGAATTCCTTTAAGCATCTTCTGCAGCACTGGCTTGGTGGTTACCTGTTGCTTTAGTGTGTTTTGTCATGGAATGTCTTTATTTCTCTATTAATTTAAAATAACTCTGCTGGACATAATAATCTTGGTTGGCAATTATTTATTTTCAGGGCTTGAAGTGTATCTTCCCATCCTTTCCTAGAATTTAGGGTTTGTACTGAGAGGTCTGATGTAACTCTGATGGGCTTTCCTTTCTAAGTGAGTTGATGTCTTTCTCTTACAACTTTTAATATTGTTTCTTTATATTATAATGTTGGCATGTTAATTATGATGTGTCATGGGGAAGTTCTTTTCAGATTATGCCTGTTTGGTGTTCTAAATGCCTCTTGTGGTTGGATGCCCATTTCTTTCCCCAAAATTGGGAACTTTTCTGCTATAATTTCACTAAGTAGGTTTTCTGTGCCTTAAGTTTTTATCTCAGCTCTTTCGTCTACCCCATGAATTCTTAGGTTTGGTCTCCTGATCATCTCCCAAAGTTCTTGAAAATTGTGATCATGTTCTTTTAATTTTTTTTCTTTGTTGATATCTGAATATAGTATTTCCTCAACCTTATCATCCATCCCTGATATTCCATCTTATGCTTCATCTAGCCTGCTAGTGATACTTGAAACCACTGTATTTTTAATTTGCTTTATTGAGTTATTTCCAACATCTCTGGTTGTTTTGTTTTGGTTTGGTTTTGGTTTTGTTTGTTTTGTTTTTTTCCAAACTCACTATTTCCTTGCTGAATTTCTCGTCCCTTTTGCTGACCTTGTCTTTTACATTGTTTCTGACCCAGGTCCTGTACTGATTTCCTCACTTCATTTATTTGCTTGTTTGTGTCCTCTTTGAATCAAAATCATTGATCATTTTTTATAAATAAGTTCTTTTTGTTTTAAATTCTTTGACATTCCACTGTTTAGATTCAGCAGATGAAGAATCATAGTCTCTTGGAGATGTGTTGCCTTGTTTTTTCATGTTTCTTGTGTTTCTGATTTGTGGTTTGTGCATCTGTAGGGATGGATAGCATTTCCTGTTTTATTTGGGGAGATCTTCTTAGTGAGCACTTTTTTCTTGAGGTTACACTTTCCAGTACCAGTCCCAGAAAGGTAGACAGACCACTATGAGAGTTATAATACCCTCCAAACTGGATTTAGAAACACACTTAAAATCACTTAATGTCAACTGCTACAATGCCCATGTAACAATGAACGGCAATACCATTATTGAGTAATCTATAAAGTTACAAAATACCTAGGTTGAAGGTATAGATAGCATTTGCCTGAGGTATGAAAAGAGGGAGAGAAAGGGGAGACAGGAAAATGCATTAAGGGTGAAGTAAAAGAAAGAAAAAAGTCTAGAAAGGAAATGAATGTTAGAAAAAGAGAGAGAAGAAGCTAAAGATTAAAAAAAATGATTGCACTATAAAGAAAAAGATACGTAAACAGAATTAGGTAAACATAAGCGGGGCAATAGTAAAATAGTAAACTTAAAAGATCTAAATTATAATAAATAGAAATAGAAAAACAGCAAAAGGTAAGGAAGCTGAAAAAGATAGGAAAAAAACTGAAGAAGAAAAAAGATAGAAATTGCACTAGAAAAAGGGAAGTGAGGAAATGAAAATTAACAATGAAAAGGTGGTAAATATAAAAACAAAGCAAAACAAAACAAAAAAAGAACCAGACACCATGTTGCTCGCCTAAAACTCCAGTGTCTCTGAGAGCTGAAGCAGGAAGATCTTGAGCCCCAGGCTAGAGGTAGCCTGTGCAATTCACTGTGAACCTGTCTCTAATCAAAAATAAGAAAAAGATTAGGGATCCTGTACAGTCACTGCAATTACCCCAGCACAGAAGGAAGGAATAAAAGATAAAAAATCAAAACCAAGAACCCCAAACAGTTTTTAAAAAAAGAAAAGAAAAAGAAAGGACAAAAAGATAAAGTACGGCTGGACTTTATCTTTTCTGTGGACTCTAATGCTGGAGTCTGTAAGACAGAGGTGGTGGTTGGTGAGGGATGGAGTTTTTTTTATGTGATGACGGCCCAGAGGTCAGAGTTAACACTCTCCATCGTTCCCCTCAGGAGGTAGAAAGAAATGGAATCTTTCTCCCCTCCCCTGGAGGTGGGGCTTGCTTCTGAGCAGCTTTCCCAGGCCTCTTTCCAAAACCCCCAGTGTGTCAGCATCCTATCTTTCCAGTGCCTGCTGCAAGTGGAGGTTGTGGCAGGTCATCCTCAAGTTCTCCACTGGTGATAATTCTTTGTTTTCAGGCCCCTTGGTAGCTCCGTCTCACACAATCGGTTCCCTCTAAAGATGGCATTGAGTAAAAGCCCTCCGAGACATGGAGCATGGGAAAGAGACACTTCTTCAATGTTGAACCCCTCAGACAGGGAGAGCCGCTGTGTCAGCAGGTCCCTAGAACTCCAAGTCTGACCCCAAGGGCTATCTGGCTTATCTCTTTGGATGAGGGCTCCATTTCCCCTCTCCCACTGGAAGCTGGGGCAGAAGATAAGTCCTGTTGTCCTGATCAGTCGCTGTTGCTGTTGTTGTCGAGCTTCCTTCTGCTGTCTGACACCAACCAAGAGTTTCTTTCATGGTTTCTGTGCTTTTTCAGACTCCGTGCTATGGAAAAAAGACTATTCTTTCCTATTCTAACTCCTTTGTTTTACCACATCACACAGAGGCTGCTTTAACCATCTGAAACCAGAGATGCCGAATTCTTATTTTTTCTTAAACAGCCATCATAGATTGTGGAAAGAATACTGGGCTTAGCCAAGCTTACTAGAGTTTTAACACTCCTTTCACTTTATCCTAGGACTGTCATTTTGGGATAGTTACCTGACCCTCTCAGTAAGGTTGCCATAAGCCTGTCTTCACATCCTGAAGAAAGGAGGTGGATAAACAAATTATGAAAATGCAAAATTCATGTGTTACAAACAGATTTTATATTGAGATTCCTTGAACATAGTGATCTGGAACTTTGACAGTTTAGAGTCTATGGGGGTTTTGTGTAGATTAAATGAAGTTCAATTTTGTTTCTTTTTGGTGTTGCTAACTACCTTTGCTTAAGTTAGGCAACCTAACAGTTACTTGAGTTTTTAAAATTTTCTAAGTGGCCAAATGACATGTCAAAAGAGACTCTGATGAAACTTGCCCTTGGATGTCCAGCAGCTAAAACAAAAGAAAGACATGGTAAGCTTCAGGAACTAAACAGATGATTTCAAAGGGCAGCTCAAGAAGATAAAATCAAATGTTATAAGGACGTACAAAGAGCTGGACATAGAAAACCAAAAGGGAAGAACACGCTGTGTGTTTCTCAAGCTTAAGGGATTGAAGAAAAAATTCAAACACCAAATGACAATAGCGAAGGATTCTCCAGAGAAAATATTAAACAACTTAGGAAACATCAAAAGAAGCTGGAAGGAATATACAGACTCATTATGCCAAAAGGAATTGGTGGATGGCTAGCCATTTCAAGAGATTGCATGTGATCAGGAACTAGTAACAAGGACAAAGTGGAAGCTGCCTTAAAGGAATTGGCAAAACACAAGGCTCCAGGAATTGATGGAATACCAATAGAGATGTTTCAACAAACAGATGCAGCACTGGAGATACTAACTCGTTTATGCCAAGAGATTTGGAAGACAGCTACTTGGCTAGCTGATTGGAAGAAATCCATATATGTACCTATTCCTAAGGAAGGGGATCCAACCAAATGTGGAAACTATCGAATGATTTCATTAATATCACATGCAAGCTAAATTTTACTAATGATCATTCAAAAGTGACTACAGCAGTATTTAGACAAGGAACTGCTGAAAAATCAAGCCAGATTCAGAAGAGGATGTGGAACAAGGCCATCATTGCTGATGTCAGATGGGTAACGGCAGAAAGCAGAGAATACCAGAAAGATGTCTAGCTATGTTTTCTTGATTGTGCAAAGGCATTTGACTGTGTGGATCATAACAAATTATGGATAACATTGTGAAGAATGGAAATACTAGAGTCCTTGATTGCACTCAGGAGGAGTATGTACATGGACCACGAAGCAGTTGTTGGAACAGAAAAGGAAACACTGCCTGGTTTAAAGTTGAGAAAGGTGTGTGTCAGGGCTGTATCTTTTCACTGTACCTCTTCAGTCTTTATGCTGAACAAATAATCCGAGAAGCTGGACCTTGTGAAGAAGAATGCAGCATCATGATTAGCGGAAGACTCATTAATAACCTGTTACACAGATGATACAACTCTCCTTGCTGAAAGTGAAGAGATTTGAAACATTACTGATAAAGATCAAAGAACACAGCCTTCAGTATGGATTGCTCCTCAACAACAACAGAACAAAAATCCTTACAACTGGGTCAGTAAAGCAACCTCCCGATAAATGGAGAAAAGATTGAGGTTGTCCAGGATTTTGCTTTACTTGGTTCTACAGTCAATACCCACAGAAGCAGTAGTCAAAAAATCAAAAGATGCGTGGCATTGAGAAAAGCTGTTGCAAAACATCTCTTCAAACTGTTGAAATGTAAAGATGTCACATTGAAGATGAAGGTGCGCCTGACTCATGCCGTGGTATTTTCAGTCACATCATGTGGTTGTGAAAGCTGGACATTGAATAAAGGAGAGAGGGGAAGCATTGATGCTTTTGAATTATGGTGCTGGAGATGAATATTGAATACATCATGGACTGCTAAAAGAAACTGTCCTAGAAGTGCAACCAGAGTGCTCATTGGAAGCAAGGATGGTTAGACTACATCTTACATATTTTGGACATGGTGTCAGGACAGACCAATCTGAAGAAGGGCGTCATGTTTGGGAGAGTGGCAGGTCAACAAAAAAAGGAAGACCCTCAACTAGATGGATTCACACAGTATCTGCAGCAATGGGCTTAAACATAATAAGATCATGTGGCTGGCACAGAATTGGGGAGTTTTTCATTCTGTTGTATATAGGGTCTCTATGAGTCAGACCTGATTCAACAGCACCTAACAAGTGACCATATACCACTCTGTAGTTAAAGACATTTCACAACCATTAACAAATTTGGAGGCCTGCCTTTTGGTACTTACATCTTCACATCTGCTGGTCTCACAGCCCCATTATGAACAATATGTGTGATGGTACTTGGTTCTGTAGAATGGTCATGTGTGTATATATGAAGTCTAATTTCACTCTAATAGTTGTATAATTTGCCTCAGAAAGATGTCTGTTTACAGTGTAGAAAGGCAGGCTTATGTTCAGAATGGTACCAGTCTGTGATCAGTAGAAATTTGGGTAGGCAGGAACTAAATGATGAGGATATCCCAGGTGTGTATCTTTCTTTTTCTGAATATTTAGGAATTTATACTTAAATCTGCCTGATATATTGATAAGTAGTTATGTATTCATATTTCTTATTTGGTATAATTTTATTCCTCTTGATTTGTTTCTTCCACTAATCTTACACATAGTGAGACCTGGAAGGACATAACTTGGTGTGAGTCAGTACTCCATTGAAACTATCTCTGTTGAGGAATGCTCGTGGATGAGTTTAATACTTTTAGCAGTTTTTTTAAGTGTCTAATATTTCTATGATAGAAGCCTTTTAATAGAAAATTACACCTTTTTTCCTATCACCCTGTTGAAATTGTTTCATTAAAAAAAAAATGGCTAGGTACCATGGCACATGCCTCTAATCCCAGTAACTCAGGAAGCTGAGGCAGGTGGACCACAAATTCGAGGCTAGAGGTAGCCTGAACAACTTTTAGGGACACCGTTTCTCAAAATTTAAAAAGGAAGAAAAAGATTATTCAATGAGGTGATTACATTGTATTCTGTTTGTTTGTCATTTGCTATTGTAGCTTGTGATTTTTCCAGTCTTTTATCTTCATAAATATCCTGCACCCTGTGGTAAAATTTTTGCTTAATATTTGTTGGTAACAACAATAAGCAGAGTACTTATTAGATGTTCAGAATTACTTATCTGCTAACCCTTTTGCCACTTCTGTTCAGTGTGAGGCCCTTCTTTACATGAAATTACTGTCTTTTATTTAACAGTTCTTTATGCTGTTTAAGCTTTAAGTCTTCTAAACTATTTTTCCCCATTATTTACAAATGTTGATGGGGTATAGAGTAATAAAACTTTTGCTATTTCCATCACACCTGCAGCCATAGCCCTGTGGTATCCGATCCCATCAGATCTCGGAAGCTAAGCAGGGTCGGGCCTGGGTAGTACCTGGATGGGAGACCGCCTGGGAACACCAGAAGCTGTAGGCTTGGGAGAAGGACCTGGCGACCCCTTCCCAAAAATCAATCTGCCGTTGAAAACCCTATGCACAGCAGAGAAGCACTGACAATAGTGTTTCCCCTGTTGTACAAAGGGTCGCTATGAGTCGGAAACAGACTTGACAGCACCTAACAACAACAACAATTTCCATCACACAACTATTATATCACTTTTGGTTACACATTTATGAACTTACATATGTATTTTACAGGGCCTTTTGATTAATATGTGATAAAAATTGTATGCAATCATGGGTTATATTCTCATTGATTTTTTTCTGTCCTTTCCCCTAATTTTTCCCATGTATTCATATAGTTGCATCATATATTTTGAGATTTTCCTCTCCCCTATTTCACCTCTTTGTTTTCCCTCCCCTTTTTCTCTTCCCTTACCTCACTCCTACCTGCTGATCCTCTCCCCCCCTTTTTTTTACTCTGCTTATATTTTCCCTTCTTAGATAAGTATTGTTCATTTTTATATATCTACATATGTGTAGGGTTATTTTTTCTTCTTTTAAGTTAGATTTAGCTCCCACATATGAGTAGGAACATATGGTATTTCTCTTTTGGAGATTGGGTTTGTTTGCTTAAAACGATGTTCTCCAGTTCCATCCATTTTGCTACATATGACTCCTAAACTTAAATCCACATTACAGAGATTTGATGAAAAGTGGCAAATCTTGACCGACCTTCCTTCCTTCCTTCCTTCCTTCCTTCCTTCCTTCCTTCCTTCCTTCCTCTCTCCCCCCTCTCTTTCCCCCTTCCTTTCTCATTCTTTTTCTTTTTCCTTTTCATTTTTTCACTCTTCTTCCCTCCCTTCCTTCCTTTCTTCCTGTCTTTCTTCTTTCCTTTCTTTCCTTCTTGACAGGGTCTCACCATTGGCATGTGCTACCATGCCTGGCAAATCTTGAACTTTCTGGAGTCTGTTATTTTGAAATATCATTGATCTTCAAGCATAATATTTTCCATAACTGTCTTAAAGGTTCTTGGCCTAGTGAAATATACAGGAGTCATGTAACAAGTACTTTCCCTAAAATTCTAATATTTGTTTTGTATTTTAGTTAGATAAATCTTACTACAAGAAATTTTAAGTACATTTCCACTTTTTTTCTGTTTTTATTTTTAAGAAACGGCAGGGGCACCAAAGCCACCTTCACATTATATTTTTATTTATTTAAGTCAGCAAATCATATACTGTCTGACAGACCTTACTAGTACTTTTACCTTTCTACATCTGCCTGTCTTTTGTGCTATCTTTGACTACAGCTGAATGGTTTCAAAATGTTTCTGAGATCACTAAGAGGAGGAGATAACTAACCATGACTAGTGTGATAGTTCTTTGATGTCCTCCCCATCTCCCCCACATAACAGTTCATTAAATGCTTTCTGTGTTGAGCATTGTTATAGATAACTGAAGGTACAGCAAAGAACGGAACAGACAAAAATCCCCTGCGTGATAGAGTTTACATTCTAAGCAGCAAGACAGATAATAAACAAAATGAGTAAATGCATAGCAGTGGCAGATATTTGTGACAGGAAAGAGTGATTAAGGAACAACTGGATTAAAAACTGTTGTCTTTGGGAAAAAAAAGTGAAGGAGATTAGGGAGCAGGATATATAACACAGGGGAAGAGGTCAAGGCTTTATGGTCTTTCCATCTTCGAAATTTTGGATAGATCCTATGCATATTGATAAAGCTTGGATAGACTGACCAAATTGTGATACCCCCACCCCAGCTTGGAAATGTACAGACAGTTCTCCCTCTTGGCTGGTGCATCATCAGAGAGTCTGAATTATGGTGCTTTCTCCTCCTTATCATCTAAGGTTTCTAGTTTCAGTTTCTTTCAAGTAGAATAATCCTCTAATAGGTAACTTGTGAAAAAAATCTTAACCTGTTAATGCCCAGCATCCTACTTGATAGGACAACAACAAATTCGCCAATTATTATTTCTCCCAACTTATATCAGACTTCTGTGACACGTGCAAGGCCCTGGGTTCCATCCCACTTACTGCACTGCAAAAAAAAAAAAAAAAAAAATACGTATTAAAATACAAAATACTTTGTTGTTGTTTTCTTTAAAATTTAGTTTGAAAAGAATACCTAATGGTGACAGTGATGCTAGTATAGATTCTGTAAAAGTGATCATTCATTATACAAATATTTATCAAGTACTTGCTGTGTAGCACTGGATCTGCAGTGCTGTACACACAAATATAGGTTGTTACAATGTTAGTTACATTAACTCTTAAAACAGGAAAGTTTTGATCAATGTAGTTGAACTGTGAATGAGAGACTGAGATAAAAGATACTATCATAGTTTTTCTCTAAAGTGGTAGTGATATGAACCCTTGTGTTATATCTTTAAAAAAAATTCAAAGACTAAAACTTTGCAGTTCTCAGTGATACCTGCAATGTTCAGTATTTTTAAGTTAACACCTTAAACCTTAATCGTAATCATCTGTCACCATAGTTAAACTTTGAAAAACTTTAGATAGATCTGACCTTTAAGAAGACTGGTTATTTACCAGATATTTGACATGGTGATAACTACTTTGACCAATAATTGTAATGCAGAGGCTGTATGGAGTGGATAACGAATCCTACTTAATTTTAGGAGACTGTCTCTTTCTGTTTTGTGTAGGTATCATTAGGTGGTGTTGATCTCACAGTTCGGGTTCTCACAACAGGATACTGGCCCACTCAGTCAGCCACACCAAAGTGCAACATCCCACCAGCACCAAGACATGCTTTTGAGATATTCAGAAGGTAAACCTAAGTGATACTCTGTATTTCTAAGTACAAATAATTGTGCACAATTGAAATAAATTTTAATGTCCTTCCTTCAGCATTAATGCATGGTTAATGGGAGTGTTTTTTGTTCTATTGATAACTGTCTTTGGCATAGATAAGTTGATTATTGCTTACTGAGGAGAAAGCTGGCCTTAAGAGCAGCAGAGGCTGAGCAACAGGCTGGGGCAAAGTGTATAAGAGAATTTACTTAGTACACTAAGTTGCTTTGATCTCTCATGCCTTCCCATACCCATTTCCTCATCTATAAAAAGTTGGAACTGAACTTAATTCCTACGTTTCCTTTAACTTTTAAAATATCTTTCATATGTATGTTTGTTTGTAATTTCAAATAGGTAAATTGTGTAACCCTAAAACCTGGTTTGATTTTTCCGAAGGTTTTACTTAGCCAAACACAGTGGTCGACAGCTCACACTCCAGCATCATATGGGTTCTGCAGATCTCAATGCTACTTTTTATGGTCCAGTTAAAAAGGTAATTAAACATTGATAAGTTTAAACATACTGAGTAATGTAAAATTACTCCATAGAACTGATTTGTAATTTATGATGACCTAAGTAAACTATTTCTCTACCTATCTCAAGTGTTAGAAAGGGTAAAATTTTGGTTTTGATGTTTGTTTCTGTTCTTTCAGTTGCTAAAACTTCATTTGAAATCATGAAGATTATACCAGTAGCATTCCCTAAGGAATAAAATTAGAATAATTACATATTTTATTTATAAGATATGTATTTATAAGATATAAGACTGTATTGCATAAACTAGTATAATGTAAGTTGATTTGAGGGTATACAAAGCCATGGGCTCCTTTTCAAAATTCTATTATAATCTTTATTTCTAATGAGTCAAAACCAAGAAAATTGATACTTGAGATTTGTGAGATATACAAATGTTAGTAGAGTCATTTAAAAAATAAGTAACACACCAGTGATTTGTTTTCCTCTTTAAAAAAATTGTTTTTTTAATATCTAAAATTGTGAGGTTTAAGTCGGGGATGTAGCTCAGTGGTAGAGTGCTTACCCAGCATGCACAAGGCCCTGAGTTGGATCCCCAGCACTGCAAAAAACCATACCAAACCCAAACAAAAACCCCTGTGAGGTTTAGAATAATAATTTATTTTCATTAATTCATATGAATCAAATCAGAGTCATTTGTCTTAAAATTGAAAATTATTAAAAAGACTTCTAGAAGAACATTGAAGAAAAATACCTAACTTATCTAGGCAGTAATTAACAGTTTTTAGATTTTAATTAGAATCTTGTTTTTTATGAATCACTATATCACTGAAAGTGTGTGTACGTATTGTAATTTTTATATTTAATTGAAATGGGAAATAGTCTTTACAGTTTATTTTGTTGAATAGTATTTGGCACTGTATTATTTAAGTGTAAGTGGGAGGATCAAGAAGACAAAAGAACTCACCTTTTAATTATTGCTTGTTTTTGTTTTAAAGGGGAGGGGTTTTCTAAATAGTGCTTATTTTGAAGGCTGATTAAGCAGATGAATAGACTTTTTATTATTTTAATTGTACATATTTATGGGGTGCAGCATGACAATTCAATTTATATATACAATGTACAGTTATTAAATCAGAATTGACACTTTCATCTCCTTTTAAACATATAAGAAAAAAGTAAATATTTTTGATTAATATGAAATATTAATTGTACATGTTTATGAAGTGTATGTTTTGGTTTTTGTTTTTTATGTTACATACCGTAGATCAATATATTTTTAATACATATGCATATTAATTATTGAGGAATATAAAGCTCTCCGTTAAACCTCTTAAATCATAGAGTAGAAACAGGCTTTGAGAATGATAGCACTGTGTTAATTTTTGATCTTGTACTGTGATCACACAAAAAGAAACCTAACCCTGTCTTTTGGTGGTGATGTAATGGTGGTGATATTTCATAAGTGCGTTGTTACTGTTATTCCACTGTGTACTGTTAGAATAATTTCAGCTTTAAATATAGGGATTTTTTTCTTTATTCTTGTTTTGTGCGGTACGGGGGATTTGAACCCACGGCTTTGCGCATACTTTGCAAGTGCACTACAACTGAGCTGCACCACCCCTCTAGACCCTTCTTTTAAATTTGTATTTTGAGACAGAGTCTCATTAAGTCATGCAGACTACCTCTGACCTCAAGCTTGGAATCCTCCTGCCTCCGCCTCCTGAGTGGCTGGGATTACAGGCATGTGCTACCCTGTCTGGTGTGGGAATTGTTGATTAATTCCTTGCTCAGCTACATTAAAATGTTCACCATGAGGAAGAAAAGGACAGTCCTGAGTAAAGACTGTGTGTGTATTTTTTTCTTTCAGTACTTTGGGGTTGAACCCAGAGCTTTTGCACTTAACTTTGCAAGTGCTGTAGCACTGAGCTGGACTACCAGCTCATTTTTTAAATTATGAGTCAGGATCTTGCTAAGTTATGTGGGCTGCCTCTGGCCTTGAGCTCCTGATCTCCCTGCCTCAGCCTCCCAAGTCACTGGGATTAGAGGCATGCACCATGGTGCCCAGCATATGTGTGTATATATTTTTAATAGATTTCCTTTTTGATAGGAATTAGAGGTATAGTTTTGTTGGGGGGGATGGAGATTTCTGAAACATGCTATTAAAGTTACCAGGAGATAATTATATTTTGTTTATATTTTTGGAAAACCTCAAACAGGAAGATGGATCTGAAGTTGGTGTTGGAGGTGCACAAGTAACTGGCTCTAATACACGGAAGCACATATTGCAAGTCTCCACTTTCCAGATGACTATATTAATGCTCTTTAATAATAGAGAAAAATACACTTTTGAGGTATGGGTTGTGGTTATATACATTTTAACCAGCTGTATTATTTCTAACTCTCACTTGTTACTTGAGTCTTTCTTGTTTGAGTGACCGTAAGAGAATCTCTTTGAATATTTTTAGATAAAACTGCATAAAATTGAGCCATGGAACAGTGTGTGAACATCATACGTTACTGGGTCATGTTTTAAAATCAACATTGAAGTATAGTTTGCATATTAGAAACCTCATAACTACACAATTTGAACTTTAAATGTATGAAATGGTAATTATATCGTAGTCATGAATATCACCCTCACCATATTGCTTTGTGCCTATTTATAGTCAATTCCTTCCATCATCTCAAACTCTGGGTAGCTAGTGGTCTGCTTTATATTACTATAGATTTATTTTGTCTTTTCTAGAATTTCATATAAATGTCATCACATAGTATATGCTGTTTGTGCCCAGCTTCTTTCATATAGCACTGTATTTTTGAGATTCATTCCTGTTGTATAGTATCAGCTCATTCATTTTACTGCTGAGTGATATTTTATTATATGGATGTGCTGTTTTATCAGTTCACTTGATGAGCAGTTGGGTTCCTACTAGATTTAGGCTGTTTTACATACAGCTGTATGTTTAACTTTTTAAGAAATTGCCAAATTATGTCCCTAAGCAGTTGTACCATTTTACATTATCACCAACAGTGAAAGAGAGGTCCAGTTGTTTCACATCATCTGCAGTCTTTATAGTTTTAGCCACTTTACTTTGCATGTAATTGTGTCTGATGGTTTTCATTTCCTTGATGACTGATGATGCTGAACATCTTTTGTGTGTTTGTAAACCACTTACATCTTTTCCTGTGAAGTGTCTGTTCCTGTCTTTATTGGACTGTGTTCTTACTAAGTTGTGAATGTTCTTTATAAATTCTAGATACAAATGCTTTGTCACATACATATGCTATGAATGTTTCCAGTCTTTTGATAGCCTTTTCATGTTTTTAATGGTATCTCTGGAAGAGCAGAATTTTTAAATATTTATTTTTCTTTGCAATACTGGGGAGTTGACCCCACAGTGCTAGGCAAGTACTCTACCATTGACCTACACCCCAGCCTACCCAAAACTTTTTTTGGTTGGTTTTTTTTTTTTTATTGGAGGCAGAGTCTTGCCAAGTTTTGCAGGAGGCTGTCTGTAGTCTCTTAACTCACAATCCTCATGCCTCAGCCTTCTGAGTTGCTGGGATTACAGGCATGCACCATGGTACCCAGCAGAATTTTTTAGTATTAATGGTTCAGTTAGTCACTTTTTTCCTTGTATTTGTTGTTGCTATTAGGTGCTGTTGATTCAGTGTCCAACCCATAAGGACCCTATGTACAACAGATGAAACACTATTTGTCATGCTTCTGTGCTATTCATAGGGTTTGCAGGGGCTGATTGTTTTTTGAGAGTGGGTCACCAAGGTCCTTGTCCCAAGCCTAGAGCACCTGGTGTCCCCAGGCGATCTCACATCCAAGTACTAACCAGGTCCGACCCTGCTTAGCTACAGAGATCTGATGGGATCAGTCACCACAGCTGCACGGCTGCAGGCTTTTCCCTTTATAGTTTATTCTTTTGATGTCCTAAGAAGTTATTACCTACCCTGAAATTACAAAGATTTTTTTTCTGTGTTTTTGTTTTAAGCAGTTTATAATTTTAGCTTTTATGTTTAGAGCTATGATTATTTCAAGTTAATTTTGTAATGTGGTATGAGGTAAGGATTAAAATTTATTTTCCTCACACACAGTCGATCATTACAGCAGCTTTGTTGAAAGCACTATTTTCCTATTGACTTAATTATCTTGGCACTTTTATTTAAAAAAAATCAGTTGACCGTGTATATATGGTATATATATTTCTGTGCTCTGTGATTCTTTGATTTCTGTGTCTATCTTTATGCCAGTTTTACACTATCTTGATACAAATTTCTTTTTGCTCTGACCTTTTTTCTTTAAAATAACTAATTATAATATGCTTACTTTGACTTCCTTTTTACTTTTCCCTTTCTTTCTCCCCATTGAATCATTTGATGACATGAACTTCAGTTAATTATCACTATACTTTTAAAGGGTCTCTTGAGTGTTAAAATGATCATGTGATTCTTAAGTTTAAACTTAAGATAATGAGTATTTTAAAAGGATTTAAAATTACCACTCTGTACTTAATTGATCAAGCCAATTTTCAGATACATGTGAACATAGGAAAGAAAAAAGCGTGAGTTTGAAATTAAGAGCTAGAAGATTAAATTCCAGACCTATCTTCAGCTCCATTTATATGGTAAACATAGTTAAGAAAAGACCATTTTTATGTGATATGCTTAAAGGAAATGTTTTAAACCTAGATGTTTTAGTTCAGTGGCTAAGTCAAGAGGTTTTTCACTTTTTATTTAAAACGTTGGTCTGACCCAGAGAATAACCTTATTTTTCGTACACAGGTTATGTGTGATTGAATCCCAAGGATATTGATTAAGCAAGCATTGAGTGTTCCTTACTCAAACATGATATATAAGGCTTCCAAATAGAAGTAGAGTTAAATTATCTTTGACAGCTGTTTGTTGTAGATATTTTTTATCTTCAGCTCCCATGGGTAATATATTTTAAGTAAAATATGCTACATGATAAAAGCTAGGATTGATTTTCAGAGTCCTAGTTTATAAAGAACTGGGAAAAATAATGGGATACGCGAAAGTAAAAATTCATTTTCCAAAGCCATTATTATAATTGCTATAAATTTTAGTGATTCAAGTTTACTTCTCCCTTTCCCAACTGGCTTGGGATCACTGATGCTAATGATCAGGAATTAGGCAGAAGGTAAAATTAAGTAGAAAATTTCTGTAATGTTGCCAGTTTTAGCCAAGTGACAAACTAGAAGCCTGCCCATGGTGTGTATAGAATTGTGTGTTCTGGCACGTCTGTAGCTCCAAAGGCACCTGGTTGCTCATACCTCAAACCCAGGACACTGCGAGAAGGCACATGAAATTTGTTTTTACTGACAGCATGTGTTACTTTACAAGCTGCTGCTTCAGTTTCATTAGCCAGCTTTTCTACAGAAATCTCTACAAATTACATTAAATAGTTGTAAGTAATAATTGTAAAGGAGCATACCAAATCTCAAAATTTAGTAGTTTAAAACAGCCACTGACAATTTCTTGTCTCTCCTGGGTTTCTGTGGGTTAGGGATTCTAGAGAAAGTCCATTGGATGTCCATGGCTTGAGGTCTTTCATGAGTTTGAATTTAGATGTCACCTCACGGTCCAGTCCTCTCATGGTTTGCTTGGGGCTGGGCAGTACACTTGCAAAGTGGCTTACTTGGCTGGCAGATTGGTTTTGGCTGTTGGTAAAGGCTTTAGTTTTTTTCTACATGAGCCTTTCTACTGTGCTGGGTGATGGTTCTCACATCCTGATTGCTAGCTTTCCCCAGTGTGAGCAATTCAAGGACCCCAGGCAGAAATTATAGTTTCTTTATGACTATACCTTCTCAATCACTTCTTGTCCATTCCTTATTTAGCTGGTTGCAAGAAGATCAAAACATACCTAGATCATTAGGACTGTCTTGAAAGCTGACTGTAACAAGGGGATGCATCTGTAACGTCACATTTATTTCATAGTATTAAGGATACTGAGTCCTTTTCCTCTATCTATATATGTTTTGCATTAATAAAAGTTTGTTGTAATGTACAACATCTAAAAATAGGAAACATAAACAGTAGTCTATACCTTGGGCTTTAATAATAATAAGCATTTGGGTTTTAAAAGTGATGATTTTTAATGCATATTAATGCTCTGTATTAAACTTTTTAAATTTTTCTGAGAGTGAGTCTCAAATATAAAAGCTAATTGTGAACCTTAATGTCAGAATTGAAATAGAAAATCACTGAACGGTTCATTAAGAATTTTTAACATTTATTAGTGGTGTAACTTCACAATATATAAGGGAAAACAGTTAGACGTTCATGGAGAAATAAGCCATTCCAAAATCTTTTAAATTATGTACAAGTTTACTAACTAACCAGGTAATTAAAAAAGGATTTAGGAGATTTGAATAACACAGTTAACAAGTTAAAATTGAAATCTATATAGAGAATACTGGACTCAGAAAGCAAAGTACAGGTACCTCTTGTGGGATATATCTGTAGCTGACATAACCTTTTTACCAAAACCGAATAAGGAAAATAGAAGAGACAGAAACCATAGATTATCTAACATAAATTCATAAATCTTAAATAAAATATTAGGAATTTATATTCAGTAGGGTATTGAAAGAATAATAGACTGTGTCCAAATAGGATTTCTTCTTGGACTACAAAGAAGGATCTGCATAAGAAAATTTGCTAAAAGTTAAGATTTAATAAAAGTAAAATTAAGCACTTGCTGAATTGCCAGACACCATTATAAGGGAAAGCAATAGATCTCTACATATTTATAAGAAGTATTTGCTAAAAGTCAGTCCCTTATTTCTGGAATGTAAGACTCTTGGCTACCTAAGGATAGAATAAAATGCCCTTAGGTCATAAAGTTGTGTCTAATGAGAGATTTAAGCATAACCATAGCTAGTAGTAAAATCATAAACACTTTCCTATTAAAGTTAGGAACAAGGTAAGGATGCCTACTTTTGCTGCTAATATTACATCTTGCTCTGCAGGTCCTAACTAATAAATTAAGGGGGAAAATCAAGTTTGTAAAAATCAGGAAGGAATTGACAAAATTTTTTAAATTTGTAGACATACATGATTGTCAACTTGGCATTGTGTGATAATCATCTGAGAAGAGTTCTGTTGAAAAATCACCTTTTCTGTAAACCAGCCTGAGGAAAAGGGTATTTTATCAAGAATCATAACCTTCCTAGTAATCATTCTAACAAGAAATACAGAAGACTGATACTAAGAAGAATATGAAAGGGTAAATGTTCCTGAATGGGAGGAAGTACATACTATATGCGAGAGTCATTTTTAGCTGGGTCGCATGGCACTTGCCTGTAATCCCAGCTGTTTGTGGGGCTGAAGCAGGAGGATCTTGAGTTTGAGGCCAGGGGCATCCTGTGCAACCTACAGAGACCCTGTTTCAAAATAAAGTAAAAAGGGACTAGGAGTGCAGCTCAGTGATATAGCACTTTCTTAGCGTGTGCGAGGCCTTGAGTTCAACCCTTCTTACTGCCCCCCCAAAGGGTTATTTTCCTAAAAGTCACCTGTAAATTCAATGAAATGCCAGTCAGAATCCACAAAAGAATTTTTTTTTTTTTAAAGTGTACTTGACAAACTGATCCCAGAATCGATCAGGAGAAGAAAATTCACAATGGTAAATGCAACTTTTCACTAGAAGCAGAAAGATCTTGATATAGGGAAACAGTAAGAATGGAAGAAATTTATCCTAGTGACAAAATATATAGTTATTTTTTAAAGTCATAGATAAATAGCTTGTTTGAACGAAATGGAGAATCCCGAGCAAATTGGTACATATTTGTGTATTTTTATGGGATGATAAATTTATCATTTTAAAGCAAAATAAATTAATTAGTAGTTTACTTGGGGATATTCAGAGAAGGTTTATTATGGGGACCTTTGTTCCATATATCACATCACATACAAAATTAAGTTCTAGGAAAATGTGTAATCAAAATATAAGCATAAATCTAAAAAGTAGAAGAAAATACAGTGTTTTAATAACCTTGATATGAGAAAGATCTTTTTAAAAATCTGCAAAAACCACAAAGAAAAAGACCAGAACATTTAACCATATAAAAAATAATAAAATATCTATATGATGAAATCTCTTCAGTTAAGAGAGACTAGGAAAAAGATATTAACATAACAATTAAACATATAAGAGTTCCAATAAATCATTATGAAACAATTGAGTAGAAAAAATGTGCAAGGGATGTAAGTAGACAAAGCACAGTGGAAGAGTCACAAATATCCTACAAATATTAAAAAAAAATTCTTGGTAATCATGGGAAGTAGAAATTAAAATAGTATGCATGGGCAAAAGAGAAAGAAAATCTAGTGCTGATAATGTGAAGGGAATGACTACTCATGCATTTTTTTGTGGGCTCTAATTTTTTAAGCCATTTGAAAGGTAATTTGTGAGTATCCATCAAATATAAAATGTTTATAACTTTGGGAAAGCAAATACATTTCTCAAAATCTGCTTCATAAAATCTGATTGTCATGCTCAACGTCAGAAATGCTTGTACCAGCACAAAATTGGCTGCAGTCTCTTTCTTCACCTGTATCACAACAGAATAGTGCTGTGGAATTCCGTGTAACTTTAACCTTCCTCCTAACATGGGAAATCTGAAGAAATGATAGAAAAAATGCTAAATTGTGATTCTATTTATGTTTAACATTAATACTGGTGTATAAGTGTGTTCATGTACAAATGTGTGTGTTTGTATTTGTATTAATACGAATATAGGTGGAGAAAGGCATAAAAGGTTACATGATGAATGTAATCGTTATCTGTGCAAATGATCTTATTTATATGATTTTGTTTTATTCATTGATTTATTTATTTACTTTGAGTCCAGGTCTCACTAACAGGCTGCCTCTGGCCTCAAGCCTGCAATTCTTCTGCTTCTGCCTATAGAGTTGCTAAGGTTACAGGCATGAGCCACTGTGCCTAACTCAGAATACACTAAAGGGTTTTTTGTTTTGTTTCGTTTTGTCTTAGTTTTTTGGGTTTTGATTTTGGTGCTGGGGTGAAGCCTGGGGCCATGTGCATGCCAGGCAGGCACTGTCCCACTGAGGCCTCGCCCCAGCGCTAAGAAAGCATATCTAGTACTTTGAGTATGATTAAGTAATAACCAAAGTACATAAATAGGTCATTTTATCATGTGCATAATAATTAACCATCTCCACTGTAATTATTGATAGCACCTATTTAAGTTTCTGGGATTTACTTATATAATATTTGAAATGTCAACAGGAACAGTAAACATAATTGGAAGTTTTTTGAAGTAAATCACTGAAATTCACATTCCTCTGAATGCTTTTACTCAGACACATGTCCCCATAGACGTAGAAGGAATAAGTGTAAGTGTACAGTTTTCTTGCTGTCCTATTGACATGAGAAGGTTATAATCATTTAAAAGTTACGTAGCATTCTTTCCCCAACCTCTTTTCTTTTTTCTCAGTATTGCACTTTATTCTGCTATAATATATAGCAGAAGTTACCACATGGACTTAAACAGTATTCTTTTCTTTTTTTTAAGTACCAAGAAGTAGGCACGTGCTCTACCACTGAGCTGCACCTCCAGCCAATTTTTGATTTTTGATTTTGAGACAGCATCTTACTAAGTTGTGTGGGCTACCTCTGGCCTCACACCTGTAATTCTCCTGCCTCAGCCTCCCAAGTCACTGGGATTATAGACATGTACCATAGTGCCTGACTCAAAACAGATTTCTTACTGATTTTCATCCTTACTCTTAATTTCCAGATATTTAAAGTTTGCATTTGATTACATAGACAGTAAATATAGTCAACTAGGATTCTAAATTTTGGTTTTGTTATAAAGCCTGAACTTAGGTCTTCTTTGTTTCTTTCTATGAAAGAAGTAATTAAGCAAAATAGTGTGTATAAACTTTGAAAGAAGATAGTAAAATATTTCTAAAACTAACAAATGTGTGATTAGCAGTTTATTTTTACCTAAATACTGAGGCATGTTCCTAATGTCTGTGGGATGACAATTTTAGAGCGGTTGTTATATTTCCTAAAGCAAAAGTGTATGTATCTTTTTAATATTTTGTAATGTGAACTCCCCTTTCCTTAAGTTTGTTCAAATAATTAGATTTTAATATTAAGTCATAATATCCAGGGAATTTTTTGTTGTAAATTATTTCTTGAATAGAATTACTCTCTGTAGCCACTGCTTGGTCAGTTTACTTGCTAACTAGCTGATCTGCTTTAATCTTTCAAAAAGTCTAATGATGTCAATCTGATGAAATTTTAGGAAATTCAGCAAGAGACAGATATCCCTGAGAGAGAGCTTGTTAGAGCCCTGCAGTCCCTCGCCTGTGGTAAACCAACACAGCGGGTTCTGACCAAAGAGCCCAAATCAAAGGAAATAGAGAATGGTCACATATTTACAGTTAACGATCAGTTCACGTCCAAACTACACAGAGTCAAGATTCAAACAGGTATCTGGAATTATATTTTTCCTTTAAAATAGTATGTATTTTTTTTCTGCAGAAAAATTTATAATCTCTTGGATTTCTTTCTTTTAAAGTAGTGTTCTTATCATTAACAAAAGTAATGCTCTTAGTATTGCATGACCCTTACATATGAGAAGGAAAACAACTTTTCTTGATATGTGGTCTCACATTAAAATGTGGTTGAAACCAAGTACAGCAGGCCTTTTTAAAAGTGATTCCTGGTATGAACAAAGTGCTCCTTCCCACGTTTTTTGACAAATGTTACAATATTATGAACATGTTAGTACTGACAAGGTGATTGTTTTTAACTGGTTGAGTTAACTAACAGTTAAAGTGTATTTGCAAAGCTATTTTATAGATTTTTTTCAGAGTTAGAGTTATCTGTATAAACTTTGATCTTTAAATATAGCTACTTAATATTTTGATAAGTATTTTCTGAGTTTCAAAATCAAAACCAATATTGTATCTCAAAAACAGAAATTGCACTGTCTCAACAGTTTTTGAACAGGTTTTAATACGCCCTGACTTTATGTATTTACCACAATGTTAGATTTGTGTTTTCTATATTTTTTAAGGGACTGGGATTTAGCTCAGTTGGTAGAGTGCTGCTCTGCAGTCTCTGAGGGTCCCAGGTTTGATTCTCAGCACTACAAAAATGGGAGACGGTCGTGGCAACCCACTTCCAAGGCAATCTCAAAACAATCAGCCATTGAAAACCCTATGAGGGTCACTATGAGTTGGATACGACTCCATGGCACCTAACAACAACAGCAAAAATGTTTTTAAGTACAAAAAAAGTTTCTCTTTTGTTACTGATATTTAAAACTAAGGCATTTAGCTACCTGGTTTCAAAACTAGTGTTACTGCTAATTCATCCACTACAGCTAATATATCTGTGTGATAAAACAATATCTTAAATAAATAACTTTTAATTTTTATGATTTATTTTTTAGAACTATTAATATCACACATTGATGAAAGATAGTATCTTTTAAATGATTTCATTATTAATTATACAGTTGGTTACCAGAATACATCAACTCAAAAACTTTATAGACAACCTTTTATTTCCCTTTCTGACCTTTTGGATTTTAAATGTGCAGTCTGTGAAGCAGAGTGGTGTCTCTGTTAAAGCCTTGAGTCCTTTGTCACATAATTATACTCTATATCATTGTAATCTTCATCAAACAGTACTGACCCATGTCTTTGTAACATACATGTATGTTAAAAATAGTTGGGTGCAGTCACACACACTTGTGCTCCTGGCACCTCAGTAGGTGGAGGCAGGACAATTGCAAGTTCAAGGCCAGAGATAGCCTGTGTTAACTTAGCAAGACTGTCTCAAAATAAAAAGTAGGAAATGAGCTAGGAGTGCAGCTCAGCAGTAGAGCCCTTGCAGAAGCATGCATTAGGCCCTGGCTTCAGCCTTTCAATACCACAAAAAATTTTAAAAAAACTGTACTAATGAGTATCATGAAATAAAATTTCATTTTTCTTTATGTGCAAGATACATGACTAGGTTTGGTCAGAAACAGGTTTTGGATTTCAGGGCTCATTTGTATCTTGGATTTAGAAGAAGATATGTGAGGATGTACATCAGAATTACCTAGCTTCACCTTGCTTTACCGTAAATGAGTAACTGTCTTTATGATCCCAGTTTCTATCATGTCCAGCATTAATGCTATCAGATATTAATATTATTTTAAAAACTCTCTTTGTGGATTTTTAGTTCTTAGTGTTGGATGTACATACATGCTTGTGTGTATGTATTTGTGGCATTTTAGGTATGATTAAAAGAGCAGCATGGTTATATAATAATGAAAGATTTGACTGATCTCTTAAAGTTCTTTTCAGTGATGAAATTCTGCCGAAGAAATATTTTCCATTTGGGGATGGTTGACTCTTAATTTTAAGTGAAAACTTCTTCTTTAGTGATAAATATTATAACCACATCAGTTTTCTTATATTGTCAAAGGCTTAATAATACAATCAAATACTCACATGTCTTTACACTGTATTTACGATAGCGAGTAATAGAATTTTCAGCCAAGTTTTTAAAAAATTTTTGAATGGAGTAAGATTGATGGTAATCACCAGTGTTTTCATAATTAACAGTCCTCTTCACCATCACTGATTGCTTTCTCGCATTTGAGCATACCACAAATAGTGTGTGTAGACACATGTAGGCAAAGACTTTCTCTTACGCTCTTCTTGGGTGCACAGTACTGGGTTAGGCTCTAGCAGTGATCTAGTGCACTCATATTCTCAAAAACACTGTAATTCAAGTTGTTCCACTGCAGTCTTCCTGTTTATCTTTTTCTTTGGGAATTTAAAAAGCAAAACTACCATCTGAACCAAATGGATTGTTTAAAATATTGTTTCTTTCTTCTCTCTTGCTTTTCATTTTCAGTAATTTCATTCCCCAAAAGGTGTAAAACACTATAATGGACATTAGTGTGGCTATGACTTACGTTTATCTCAACAGTCATTCATTGTTGTCACATTTGGTCTCTTCCCTCCCTTCCCATGTATGTGTACTTACAAATGTGTGTGTGTGTGTGTGTGTGTGTGTTACAGCATTTGAAAGTAATTTACAAACACCTTAATATTGCTCTAAGTACTTCAGCAAGTATCTGTTTAGAATATTTTATTAAATCACTATATTACTATATCACACTGAGGAAAAATAATAATTCCATAGTACTTGTATATTACCCATATTTGTAATATTCTCAGTTGTCTCAAAAATTCCTTTTTTGTCTTACTTTTTGGATCCAGGATTTTATCAAGAGTTCTACATTACAGTTTATGTTTCTTTAATTCAATTTAATCTAAACCAGTACCTCTATCTTTTTTTTTTTTTCCTGTGACATGGCCTTTGCTGAGGCTTAGCTCAGTTGGTAGAGAGTTGCTCTGCACTCTGTGAGGACCCAGGTTCAATCCCCAGCACTGCACAAACGGTAGAAGGATGTGGCAATCTACTTCCACAGCAGTGTGGAAGTCATCAGCCATTGGAAACCCTGTGTGGGTTGCTGTGAGTCAGACTCAGTGGCACCTAACAGCAACAAATGACATGACCTATTTTGAGGAAAAGCATTATTCTTTCTTCATGTAGACTATTTCCATCTGATTTTATTCTTTTTTGCTAAGACATTGATTAAGCAAATGACAATGAAAACAGTATTCTCAACCAAGGAATTCAATTAGCAAGAGCTGAATGGTTATGCACACCAAAATGACCTTCTAAATTGTAAGTCTACTACCTTATGGCCATGCCCATGCTTAAGTCAGCATGGCTCCATGTGCCTCTTTGTAATTTTCCGTTTTCTACTTTTAGAAACTTCATATGTACCTCCTTTTAGTAACCAAATAACAACCACAAAAAAATAGTTGTCAGTTTACTTTCCTTGCTACTTCAATTACAACAAGGTTGAAGAAGAAGTGGGCTTCTGTAGTTTACCCCTTAATATTTGCTTTGAAGACTGTAGGGAAGGACAAGGTGAGACTCTCCTGTAGGTTGGACATAGTGTGAAGGTGTGATAATGAAGCAGGGACAAGAAGTTGTTACATAATAGAATCCAAAGAGATTCTTCGGGCAAGAGAAGTTTAGTGAATTATTTCACTGCTATAGAATTCCTTTTATTGACATCTTACTGGTGCTTTTAAATTAATAAATGCATGTATGTATAGTCAGAGGTTGAAGTTGATTTTTCTCTGTGGATAGTACTAAATTCTATTGTTTGCCTATAAGTCAAATTTTTTTCATTGTATTTATGGTGAATGCCTTTATTTCTATTTTAGTTGCTGCCAAACAAGGTGAATCTGACCCAGAAAGGAAAGAAACAAGGCAGAAGGTAGATGATGACAGAAAACATGAGATAGAAGCTGCCATCGTGCGGATAATGAAATCTAGGAAGAAAATGCAGCACAACGTTCTAGTAGCAGAGGTGAGGACACTTGAAGCCTGGGTTAATGAACTAAAAACAGAGTAACATTGTTAACAGCTTTTACGTTTAGAACATTGCAATTCCATTAATCGAAACTGTCAACACCTAGCACTTCTCATTAAAGACACTGGAAGATTAAACAACTATGCATATGTGCACACTTTAAGAACAAATGTATTTATAGTGACACTGATAATGGAAAATTGTCACATGAAGAAAACAGAAAAACTTCATTGATATTTAATATTTTTTGTAGACAAACGACCTGTATTTCTGAAAGTTAGTAACAGTTATCATTTCTTGAGGGCTTCCATGTTACACATTAGGAAACTAAGAAGGGAAGACAGGGCCACTGACAGTCAGGTGAGAGATGACTAAGGCCTAGGTAAAGAGTTGATCGTAGGAAGAGCCGAATGAAGATAACTGAGAAGCAGCATTGATAGGCTTTATTAACTCATAATAAGAAATAAGAGAGAGGAGTTGAACTTTCTAGGAATTTCGTATCAGTGACTAGAAAGAAGTTTGTCCCTTTAACCAAAAAGGGAAAGTAACGTGCTGCAGTGGTCCACAAGTCAGTTAATACTGTTTCGTACAGTGGACTTTTTGTACTTTGGCATATGCAGGACAGACAGGTGTGCATTAAGGCAGTTGAGAGGGAAAAAGTGAGGATTAGAGGTTGAATTGGGTGTTCACTGTATGGACATATAGTTAAAGCTATGGGTTGTGATTAAATTGCTCAGGGACAGTATGGAGAGCAAGAAGAGAAGGAACTGCAAAATGGACCCTCTTCTTACCATGTAAAGAGAAGTGAGACTAGCAGACATCCCTGAGAGAAAGAAAGCCTTTTGAACCCGAGTTTTCAGAGTGTACTTTCTGGACTAGCTGCATCACATCACCTGTAAATTTAGACAGGGCTCCACCTGGACCTTTTGAATCCAAAACTGCAGTTAGGGCCCATCAGTCTGGTTTTAACAAGTATGCCAGAAGATTCTGGAGTATGGTCAAATTTGAGAACACTGCCAAAGATGAGAAAGAAAGGAAAACAAACACAGATAATGGCACTTGGATGGGGGAAGCAAATTACAAGGCTTGAATGGTCAGTAGTTTTGAAAAGACCATGAAGAGACCAGGCTGGGATTTAGCTCAGTTGGTAGAGTGCTACACTGCAGTCTCTGAGGTCCCAAGTTCAATTCCCAGCACCGCATAAATGGGAGAAGGACCTGGCAATCCACTCCCAAGGCAATCCCAAAACAGCCATTGAAAACCCTATGAGGGTCGCTAAGAGTTGGATACTGACTTGATAGCACCTTACAACAACAACAACAACAATGAAGAGACCAAGGTGAATGTACACTTAGGATGTATTAGCATATATGTGACTAGTTAACTCCCTTGGATATTTTCTTTGAACTGGTAAGGGTGGCTCTCCAGTGGCAGTGTCTTGAGAAGTGAGTGGAAGTAGAAGCCAAGAGTGATTTTCCTTTGAAATACTGGCTCATAGAAAAGGACAGAGAACAACACTGTAAGTGTAAGTGATGAATTGAGGGGTTCTGGATTTTTTTTCTCTCTCTCTTTTACATGGGAAGATACTGCTGTCTATACCCTAAGGATAAGGAAAGGAAAACCAAACAAAAAGGGGCCAGAAGCGGGCAGGATAAGGAACTACCAAAGTCTAGAAAAGGACAGGTGAGGACTGGCCAGAGAATATAAGTGGAGGATGGATGTTATCCGTGGATGTTCCTGAGTGTGCTCTTCCTCAGAACACAGGGCAGGGGCAGGGGAGTGTGGTGTGTGAGGATAAACGTACATATGTAGGAAGGGAACCTGAAGAATTTCAAACTGAAATGGCCTCTTTTGCCCATATAAAACAGGATATGAGGTAATGTGTGGTAGAGCGCTTACATTGAAGAGCCTTCAGAGCTTGCTGGGAAGTTGAAATCGTTTTGTCAAAGAGTGCTGCTCAGGAACTTACTGAATTTGAATCTACAAAGTGGTGTTGATTGTCTTTGCTAGAGGTTGGCAAACATTTTCCTGAAAGCAGCTGTTGATAGCACGTAAACGAATGAGCATGGCTCTATTTCAGTGAAATTTTATAAAAACAAGCATTAGGCAGTATTTTAGACTGTCATTGCCATTTGTTGTCTCTGACCCTACCTAGATGGTTTAAGAACTACAACTCTACTCAGCTGGTTTAAGAACTACAACTCTACTCAGCAAGGAACTCTAGTAAATGTAGAATGAGGTAGGTAGGTGTAGACTGTAGATTTGATCAAAGGGTGTTTATGGAGTAGAACCAAAAGAGTCGAGAGTTGTAGATGCTGTTAAGAACTGTTGCTGGAGTGCTGGAGTGATACTGAATGCACTCTAGGCCCCGTAAGGAAAGAGGAAAGGTCTAAAGCTATTCCCAGCCTGAAAGAAAAGAGGATCAGAGAATTAAAGATTTCAGGACAGTTGAGAGCAAGATTTTTGATACCAAAGTGGTAATTGTGGAAGGGTGATAGATTTTAGTTGCAGGGTAAAATGCTGAAGTTTCCATTTTCAGAGTACTACTTTCAACCCATTGTGGCTTTGGAAAATGACCTAATCAACAAGAATGAAAGAAAAGCTGGCTTACGGATTGCTGGATGACCTACAAAGGAGGCAGGGTGGTTTATTATAAAGAACATGAACTTTGAGATCAGAAAGGTTTAGAGTAATCTCAGCTGGCTCTGTTATTTACTACTATTTATGTCACTTCTCTAGTTTGTTTTCCTCCTTTATAGAGTCAGACAGTCTACTGTGCAGAGTTAGGAACATTAAACAAATTAATATATATAAAATGATTGACAAGCAGTGCATAGTTGGATTGTAGCTGCTACAATAGTTTATTACTAGTAATACAGTGTCTGTCAGCTTATCATGCTGTGAGGGCTTGTGTTGTTGTTGTGATGCTGAAAACTATGCTACCATATTTCAGATACCAGTAGGGCCACCCATAGTGGACAGGTTTCAGCTGAGCTTCCAGACGAAGACAGACTAGGGAGAAGGATGCAGCCCACTCCCAAAACAGCCATTGAAAACTCTATGAATAGCAGAGAAGCATGGTCAAGTATAATGCCAGAAGTGAGCCCCCAGGCTGGAAGACAACTAGGAACTAGGAACTAGGAACAACTAGGAAACAATTAGGGATGTGTTGACTCAAAGTAGAGTCAACCTTAATGATGAGAATGGAGGAAAGCCCCTGGGATCTCCTTTTGCTGATGTGGCATGACTCAAAATGAGAAGAAACTTCATGGGTGCAACATTGGGCTCAAACATGAAATGGCCATGTGCATGCACAGCGTTGAGCAGCATTTCTTTCTGATCTCTGAGCCAGATCCAACTCGTTGGCACCCAACCATACCACCACAGTACTTTGGATCCTGACTGCAATCAGAGAGAAGAATGATAACAGTTGCACATAGTGTGGAAGGGCACTGTCCTAAGGCTTTGAGTCTCTTACCTGATGTACATAGCACCCTCCTGAGAGATAAAGCTGGGATTTGAACTTAAGAGTCTGGTCCCAGAGGTTTGCTGTTAAGCACATGTGATATCCAGGTTCTGTGAACTGGGAGAGCAACTCAAAAGTCAGTAAATTCTATCATCAAAATGGTTAAATTCTATCTGGTGGTATATACTAATACTAATACAGTCCAACTGATTCAGCTATTAATCCACTTTAGCATTCACATTGAGATACAAGGACGTGTGCTCTCACTGTATATTTTCAAATAAATCCTTTTCTAAATCTTCTATACTTTTAACAGACTGGGGTTTAGCTCTGTAGGTAGAGTGCTGCTCTGCGCTCTCGTAGGACCTAGGTTCAATCCCTAGTACCACAAAAATGGGAGAAAGACATGGCAATCCATTCCCTAAGCAATTCCAGAACAGCCATTGAAAACCCTATAAGGGTCACTATATGAGTCAGACCCAACTAGATAGCACCTAACAACAGCAGCATACTTTTAACTTTGGTAATATAATCACTAAAGTTTGATCTTTGAGTCTTAAAATGGCATATCAGTTCTATGCAAAGACAGGAATTTTTATGTGTTTATATGGAAATGTTGGAGAAATTTTTCTGGTAGGAATTAGTCTTTGTACCTTCTTTTTTAGGTAACTCAGCAGTTGAAGGCTCGATTCTTACCAAGTCCAGTTGTTATTAAGAAACGTATTGAAGGACTTATTGAGAGAGAATATTTGGCACGAACACCTGAGGATCGCAAAGTATACACATATGTAGCATAAAATGCGTTCAGAAATTGGATTTATTCTTGGACTGTACTCTTCCGCATGGACTGGGAAGTTCTTTTAAATCATTAATATTAAGACGACCATCTCTTCTATTAAATTGCAGTACATGTTCTAGACCATTCAGATCAAGCCTTTACTCCCTTTGAGAGTTTTAAACATCAGTTGATTGAGCTTCAGGCTTTACAACGTTTATCCCTGTAGAGATCATCTTTACAGTTCCTCGGGAAAATGTGAATGTGCCGCGTTTTGTTTTCAATACTGTATGAAAACAGGAAAAAAATAAAACAAAAATTTAGAAAATGCAGCTCATTAAAATAAAATTGTTGGATTTCATTTTCCCAGGTCTTCAGTGTTGATGTAAATGTGTTTCTGTAGTGTTGCTTATTAGCACTTTGCGCATTGTGTAAGTTGGGTAACAAAAATGGCAAAAGAAATGCAAAATTCCCAGTTATTTTGCTCTGCTTATGACATTTTTTCAGTCTTGTTTAATTTTAAAGGTTTGGTAAATTTACAAAGACCCAAGCATCCAATCTGAGCATGCTTTATCCTACCACTTGCACTTACTAATCTGACAACCTTCCGACCAAGAACCTTTGTTTGGGGCTCAATACATACACTGATTTTTTTCCTATTGTAATTTGAGATTTCCCAAATTAAGTCTCATAATGATTAGGCTTTGTTTTGAGTTATTTCTAGAGAAAGAAAATATTTTAGTATGTATAAATTGTACAATAATTTTTTGCTGTTGTACTTACTGCTAATAGTGGATTGTATAGGATGGTGTTTTGATTTCATTTAACTATAGACAAAAATAAATGAATTTAGTGCACACATGCCCAGTAATTCAAGTATGTCAGAGCACAAAGTTGGCAGCTGGTTATATTTAATTCAGTCCTCTTTGAAAAGCACACAGTCTACACTTTGTTTATAAATATCTTAGGTTCCCCCCCTCCCATGCACAGTTTAAATAGATATTTTGGTGAAGCTGTGGTACACTATTTTCTGTTTCAAATGCAATTTGAAGATGCAATAAATATGATTACCTTGATAGTTTTAATGAAATCTTCAGTTCTTGCAGCTGTGTTTTGAAAAGTGATTAAGCAATATTCTTCAAACCTGATGATTCGTGGATATTTATCTCTTGTCCTCCCAAGAGTCATCGTTTCATGTTCTCAAAGACGTGCTTTGTGCTGAAGATTCATGTCAGTTACTCTGTGCTTCCAACTATCCCCATGTTTTGTACCTAATTGAACTGCCAGGGATTATAGTTTTCTTTAACTTCAGAGTATTTTTTATCTCCAATTTTATTTAATTTTGTTTCACTTTTGTTCTCATAAGACAATGTTTCAGATAGGTAATTGGGGCAAACCACTGTGGATTTCTGTTGGATAGAAAAATGAAATGTTACTAACAAGTTCAAATAACCAACCCTCCCTTTACTATCAGTACTGTTGATACACTTACTAGAATGTATGTATAAGAAGATGTTTCTGTTTAAATTTATGATAAAGTTAACTGAATTCTAATATGGATTAAAAATTCCACATAAATATTTTTCCCCATGCGTCTTGGATTATAATTTTTCTTTTAGACCCTCTGTACTGTAGAGTTCCAAGCCTTATGCCATTAATCTCTACATTTTCCACTTTTACATGATATAATCAAGGTGCCAGTGAAAAATATCATGGACATTGTTCTCAGGACACTTTTACCATACTTGAGTAGCAGCGAGTCGGGTACTGTAGAACCCTGAAGACCTTAACTTTGTTTGATTGGAACTTTCTATAAGGAAGGTATGTACCTTCAGGAAAGTATTAGTATATGATGTTTGAGAATATTTATTGTCCTCAATTCCCAATTAAATGATACATAACACCTTGGGAAATTGAACAGCTCAGATTGTCAAGTTCATAAACATGAAAGATATAAAAGCTTCATTTGAAATGGAAATGAGACGTTAAAACAAGTGCTAGTTGAAAGCATTTTAAAACTCACTGAAGTTAAATTTATGTCATTGTCTCAAGTGTGGCTGTACAAATCAGGTGTAGAGCTTAGAGGCATACAGTTTGATATATTTGCTTATGAAAGCTTACAAATACATTAAAACACGTTTCTGAATTAAGATTGTTGAGGAATGCTAGATGTTCTACATCAAAAAGCAAAGCTCACCTAAAATGTTTGTTTTAAGCTCACAGGTATTATTTCAAAAATTTTATATAGATAATACATTGTGGCATTTCTTTTTTAAGAATAATCTTTAACCATTGAGTCCTGTTCTCCTATGACAACTTTTGTGACTTGAAAAATTTTAAGAGCAGTGGATACAAAGTTTTTCAATTGCAAAAATGATGTAATCTCTTCAGCAGTTTTTAATTGTAATTCTGAGCTATCATTTTTAATCTATATCAGTGTCTATTTTGAATTGTTACATTTGAAGATTGAAAGTTCATTCCAATTAGGAAACACAGCCTCACAAAATAAAAAGTGGTTGTGATCGCAAGGATTCTTTATGTCAGTGACTTTAAAAAGGAAAAAGGAGAAGGGATGCATTCTCTACCAGAATAACCTGTGAGGCACTGTGAACACAGGTCACAAATCACTCCCAGATCTCCAAAACCAATAGCTTTCTCAGTAAGAATCCTGGTCATGAAGCATTGTTGATGTTCTGTTCACCCAGTCTGTTGGTTAGCAGGAAAGACATAGGTAAAAACCAGTGATCTTAATATAACTATATTCTTAGAAGACTACTACACTAGCATTATTTCAGGCTACTGAATACTTATTCTTCAATTTGGAAAATAATTTTAATATGCCAAATGCATACAATGCCATTTTAGTTTAGTTTTGAATATTCCTTTTGAGTGACTAGTACTAACACAATTTTATCTTTATGTCTGTCTACTGTACTTTGAGAATAAAGTGGTACATAGCCATTCAGTAAGTATTTTACATTGTGTTGATAAGAATGCAGAAAGATCTCCAGTTAGCAAAAGTATTATAAATCATGTCTAGTCCCCAGAGCAAAAACAATTAGAAATTTTAAATAATGATTAATCGTGCTTAGCACGTGCCAGGCACTATTCTAAGCATTTTATATAACTCATTTAGTTGTCACATAAGTTTTGTGGACATAATCCCAGTGTTGCTGAAATTTAACACTGCTAAAAAATGACAAAGCCAAGAGTTAGATCTAGGTTTGATTCTCTGTTCTGTCATCTGAGCCTGTCTATATTCCATGTTGCAGATGGATATGATTTTCCATTTTAAAAGTCTATTGTGTACCGTATTTACATGAATAAAAGGATATAATATAGAATAAGCAGGGTCGGGCCTGGTTAGTACCTGGATGGGAGACCTCCTGGGAACACCAGAAGCTGTAGGCTTGGGAGAAGGACCTGGCAACCCCCTCCCAAAAATCAATCTGCCATTGAAAACCCTATGAACAGCAGAGAAGCACTGACAATAGTGTTTCTCCTGTCGTACAGAGGGTCGCTATGAGTCGGATACCGACTCGACGGCACCTAATAACAACAACAACAATAGAATTTCAAGATAATGCATGCACATCTCAATAAGAAATTTAGTTTTGTTGTTTTTGTTGGCTTTATGGTACCACCTTTTGGCTGGGAGGGAACCAGAGATGGTGGTGGCTGTGGTTCTGGAATATGTCCATTTAAAAGTAAATATACTTGCCACCTGCTACAGTCTTATTGAAAGTTTTATGTACTTAGTGGACCACACAAAGAGATAGTTGATTTAAATTCTAATTGCAATTTAAAAAAACATTTTTCATGCTTTTTCTATACCAAATCAGTTATTTTGCCAGAAGGCATAGGAGACCTAAGAAAGACAGTGAGCTTAACAAATCCTGATTCCAAGATTAATCATGAAGATTGCCCAGCAGACCATGAACAACCAGAGTATCTTGAAACCTTAATCATTTCAGAAGTGGCAAATCTGTAAACACATTAATTTGATCCTCATTATTTAGGTCTAAATTGATGTTGAGTGAGGGGAGCAAAAATAGCTTTAAAGTTATACATGAACTCAAATGTGTTATGTATTTTAATAACTTATGAAGTTGTCAAATTTTAATATTCTAGTAAAGTACAGTTCATATACTATATAAAGCTTCAATGCATGTAAGAGTCCTGCCCTGTGGAAGAATTGGAAGTCTGAGGCTTGGGATTCTTTCTGTCCTTGTGATTCTCAGATGTTTCAGCACAATGTCTGGTATGTGGTGGGCGTAGGCACTCAGCAAACAGCTGAATGTGCTTCATGATCAGGAAGTGTCTTGAAAGAAAGTCTTAAGAGAATTGAACTTTATAAACCAAAAGTTGTTCATGGAGGTATGACAATGTTCGTGACACTAAAGATGATATTTTTCACCTGTATAAATGGAGGTTTTTTGAGCTTTGATTTTCCAACTAGGCAGAAAGTGGAAAATGTAGACCAGCTGCTGGGTTGTTCAGATTGCATTAAACGCTGACGTTAAAGCCCTCTTGATGTACTACCGCTGAGATAAGCACTTTGCCAATATTAGCTCATTGGATCCTCCCAATAGCCTGTGAAAACACTCAGGCTTAGCGACAAAAGTGCATGCAAAAATCCCACCAACAGTGGAGGGCAGGAACTGGGACACAAGCCACAAGCCTGGCTCTAAAGCCTGTGCCAATGGTGTGTCCCTCGTAACTGCTGGTTTTGGCAGACTGGACAGAACTTTTATAAATTGAATTTGGATCTTAAGGTAGATTTTCTTGGCAAATGTTTTGGTGAAAGTTTGTGTAGCAAATGTTCTCGATATTGTGAGACTTCCATAGAGTTGACACTAAAATGGTAACTAACAGTTAGTTGTGCATATTTGATGTATTCGTGAACTACTTTTTACGTACTTAGAGAACTGATGTCAGATATTAATACTTACAGAACTAATCTTATTCTATTTTCTGTTTAATGCTATCCTCTGTATTTAAAAAATAATTACTAGACTAATTTTATTAGATAAAATTGCAGACCAAAAGAAACCGAGAAACTTAGCCAAACAACATGGAACCAAGTGGGAAAAAGAACAAACTTCATTTTGTCCCATGCAGCTCTAGCAATAGGAAACCAGTGCATAGCTACAAAATAGGAAGACTGTCAAAAACGTCCTGCAACTTCGGTATCTACAGGGAGTGGTGAGGGGAGAGTGTCCTTCTGAGCAGGGAAGTCCATTCTTCTGTTTGACCCATTGTAAAAAGTCCCCTTATGAGGCTACCTGCAAAACCTTTTTGCAGTACTCCTAAAATATCTTTTAGTATTTTTGACCAAAGTGAGTATTATACAAGTTTGTAATAAGGCATCTATATTCACCAGATTTGCCTTGAGCTGATTAAAAAGGAACACAGTAACCCCACACGGTGGTGCACACCCGGAATCCCAGTGACTCTGGAGACAGGCAGGAGGATCATGAGTTTGAGGTTGGAGGCAGCCCTTTGAGACCCTATCTCAAGATAAAAATTAAATTTAAAAAACTGAGTGCAGCTCTGTGGTATAGTGTTTGCAAAGTATGCTCAAGACCCAGAGTTCAACCCCTAGTACCAAAAAAAAAAAAAAAAAAAAAGTCCATTCTCAAAGGAATGAAAGTTTGTAATCATTAGGGTAGTGTGCTGCAGACTAAAAAGTCAACCCAAAAGAGGAATAGCAAATCCTTTGCTATTTTCCAGCTTAATTGTGCACCAGAATTTCCCAGGAAAGCTTCTAAAAAATGAGTAGTTCCTTTCGTGGGAATGACAGTTTA